>JAGXJF010001440.1:0-69418 GCA_019208055.1 Stipa capillata
CATAATTTACTCTTCTTTTTGTGAAAGTAGATTATTTTTTCTATAGGGTACTAAATTTTATTGACAAGTGAAGTCATGGCGTTATCTTGAGAAGGAGCAACCAAAAAACAAATTAGTCTCCTCCGGTGCTGCTCCACATAAAAATGGGTATAGATAGGGATAACATGTGTGATACACTGCTTAATTGTTTCCAAGGTGCATATAGGAATATTGTTGTTGTTGGATTCACATCAATTATGTGGACTCTTTGGCAAACTAGGAACAAGATTTGCTTTCAGGCCATCTTCCTTGATGCTGACCCTACACCTGTGATACATCTGATATGCTATCACATTGACTATAAATCTTGTTTGCAGGAGAGAAATTGAAATAATTGAAAGGAATTTCTCCAAGTAGGATACATGCAGGGGGCCACAACAAACGTGGCAACCAAGTTGTTTAGCATAGCAGAAGGCTAGGCCCCATCAAATTGGTGTCTGATAGTATGATGGCAACATACTGGAAATGTCACGGCCTTTTAATACCGTTGAACTATAGATGTATTGCTAATTTTTCTCTAATAGCTTCAACTTTTAGGTGAACTAGTCGATCTATCAATATGGTATCAGAACCAAGAGGTACTGAGTTTAAGACACGCCCAATACCCTAGTAATAAAATAGTTGTGGCCTTCATCGATCCCATGTCTAAAACTTGGAGGAGCCTAGATGTGAGAGGAGTGTTGAAGTATAAATGTGTTGCCTATTTAGAAATATGCCCCAGAGGCAATAATGAAGATGATCATATTTCTTTGTATTCATGATTTATTGAATTATTTTCTTGAATATTATCTTTAATATTGATTAACGAGTATGTGACTTGCTTATCAAACTCTATATTAATATGTATGATGATTATTTTAAAGTGATCCCTGGTCAAAAAAATATATGGGGACACATATGTGTAGACTAACATATGTATTGGTTGATGACCCTATTTTACACGCCATAGATATGGAGATATCAAACTAATAATATGGACATATGTTAGAGAATGCGAGGTTGAATTGACCCACCATTGTTAGACATAGCGAGAACATTATATTCTTAAATGTCATTTGTTGGTCTCATATACAATATGTATGATATATCCTTAGACTTGAGGTTATCGTATGCACTTGAGATGTTGAACGACTTACATAGGGGTTACTAAACGCTACTCCATAACTGGGTAGTTATAAAGGTGGCTTTCGGGTTTGTCGTAAAACATGCTATGAGGCATTGTCAATGAAGATAGAATTTGTATCTCCGTAATAACAAGAGAGATATCTCTAGGCCTCTCAAGTGATCAAATCCAGAAATACATGGCCATGCTACTCATGGTTAAAGAGTTAACCACAAACAAGGATTTTGAGCCACATGATGGAGAAATAGTGGTCAATCTATCCAAACAAGGATGACATATACTCTCCTTGGGTTTGACCGACATTGCGAGGCAAAGTGAATACATAAGATTGAACATTGTAGAAGTTTGTCTGATTTGATCTTTATGTACATTTAGGAGTTAGCACGTCTTGCTAGGGGCCCCTACTAGTTAGTTACTGAGTAGGAGTATTCGCATCGTGTCTAAACGCACAAGAACCTATAGGGTCGCACTCTTAAAGTTTTGGATTAGGATCCAAATTACATTGGGCCTCGAGTCCTAATGGGCATCTATAGTAGAAACTCATTATGGAGACATCCATATACAGAGAGGGGAGTGCTGGCATTAGGGTTACCCCATTTTGGAATTCCTGAAACCCTAGTCGCGACCCCTCTCATATCCAACTGTGTTGCTCGGAGCCAGCACTCCGACGCATGATGTTACTTTCCTATACGCATGGATTCCTTGGAAGCGTTGCTGCAAGGCTTCGATTTAGGACAATCCACTAATTCTAGCAAGAACCACAAGGAGCCAGTACGACTATGACCACGATGACACGCTACACTAACTCTGCTTTCGCTACTTTACGTGTCTAGTGGTAATCCCATGATCTAAATTTGCAGTGGATTCCTATTTAATGGGGGAGAAAATTTTAATTTGCACTAGTGTAGCCTACCTGTTTTCCAACAGTGGTATCAGAGCCATCCTGCTTACTTTTAGATTCGGATTGGTTACATATAATGATATGCAGAAGTAGTTGATTGGATCTATTGTTGTTCTGGTGCTTAACCTATTCGATAGATTGATTTGGCATTGTTTGATATGATCGATTGTGCCTTGGTGTTCATAGATGGGTTCGCGATTTATGTCTCGTGATCATGATGTTGTCGCTAGCGCACAAAGGCCCGATGGTTGGTTTGTGCCATTAAGCTATAGCATGCAAAGATCAGTTTGATTGGGCGAATCGGAACAGAGATTAGAAATCATGTTAATTTGATTAATCCGATTAGAATTCCATGGGAAAAATTATTAATCCGATTAGAATTCCATGAGCAAAATTAATATATCATTATTCCATGATCATGCTACTGTTGTCATATGACTACATACCCCTACCGGTCGGTCACCACCATCAGGGTAGATTGTGAAACGAAAACCCACATGAAGTACGTGAAGATCAATATGGTTGGTCGAATCGGAATTGTGGTCAAAAATAGGGTTAATGAGATTAGTTCAAAGAGATTTTCATGGTCGGATTCATAGATCAATATGAGATTAATTCAAAGAGATTTTCATGGTCGGATTCATAGATCAATATGAGATTAATTTGTGTGCGTAGGGCCTTGTATAATCCAAAAATATTTAAATGGCTGGATTCATAGATCAATATAAGATTAATCTGTATGTGTAGCGCCATGTATTTAGTTGTGAGTTCATGTCATCCCGTAGAATATTATTCTATGCATAACTTTTTTTTGCAGGATTGATGTGAATAGTATGACACATTGTGTATGTGTGTAATTTTTCATGGCCCACGTGTCATTCCTAGTTGCAGCCTATGGCTGATTATATTGTATAACAGCCTGCGTGTAGACTTGTGATTATTCTATACCTCATATGTAATTTGTGACTAGCTGTTAGAAGTAATAACTTAGAACATGAATGACCGTGGCGATGGAGATCACCATGAAGAGGGCCATACAGTGTCACAGTTTATGTGATTATTTGTGAATGCTATTCGTATTTATTTTACTCATGTGCATGTCGTATGATAGAAGTAGAATGATCCATCGAGTAATATTAAGTAAAATTAATGCCCTCCCAATTAGCTACACCACTCATGTCATGTAAAGTAATGGTAGGTATACTCAATTAGGGTGCCATTAACTTTTCTTGATTAGATGGGTTTTGTCGGACACTTACGTACATGCCATTGGTTAACTTGACAAAGCAATCATAATGGTTATAGATTTTGGGGCATAAGGGTTGGCTTTCTCATGTTAGCCACCATGAACTCAGATCTTTAGAAGCAATTTGAGAACATGGAAGCCTATGATATGATTGTAGGGCTCAAGAGCATGTTTCAAACACAGGCAAGGACTGAGAGATTTAATGTTTCAAAATCCTTGTTGGAATGTATGCATGTGATCCAAATGGTTGGTTACACAGAGAGTTTGGAAAAGCTTGATTTTCCCATTAGTGAAAAGTTGGCTACTAACATGATTCTGGCTTTGCTTCTGCCGAGCTATGTGGTGCAAAAGGCGACTAACTTCAAGAAGAAGGGTAAAGCTTGGGGAAAAAGAAAGGGCAAGGGCAAGGCTCCTGATGACGTCTCAAAGCCAAAGACTCAACCTAATCCTAAGACTGGTGACTAGATTGAATGCTATTATTGTCATGGTTCTAGCCATTGGAAGAGAAATTGCAAGAAGTACCTAGCTAGACTTCCTCTTTAGGTATACTTGTTAATGTTACAGATATATTTCTTGCTAATTCTCCCATTAACTCTTGGGTATTTGATATTGGGTCTTGTTCACATTTGCAACTCGATGTAGGGGCTAATAAGGAGTAGGAGCGTCGCATGAGGCGAGGTTGATCTTCATGTCGGGAATAAAGCAAGAGTTCATGCGTTGGCCATCGGCACCTTGCTACTATATTTACATTCAGGGTTTATTATGGAATTAAAAAATTTTATTACTTTTTAGGTTTGATTTGAAACATTTTCTCTACCTTTTGTTTATTGAGAGAGGGTTATAAATTTATTATCGAGGACAATGGTTGTTCTATATTTTTTGAATAAGCTGTTTTTATGACTATGCACCCATTGTGATTGGGTTGTTTATTTTAAATCTTGATGATGCGCTTGCCTATAATAGTAATGCTAAGATACTTCGGCCTAATGATTTGAATCCTACCGTTAGCAGAAGGAGATGTTAACACAAGGGATAGATAAGAGAAAAGCCAATACCTTTGTGTAAATTTTCATGGGAATATTTTGTATAGGAGCAATAATATTTTATGCAAAAAAGGGACATATATGGATAGATGATGTTCTAGAAAAATTATGAATTTTTTTGGAGGTTTAAATCAATGGTAAGTGAGCTAGATTCAAAATGGGCTTAAATATAATTTTGAAAATTTTGCAAATAGAAAATATTCTTGGGCATGGATTTGAGGTATATATAATGACAGGATGTTTCCCATAAATTTTGGTGATTTTTACGAAGTCCAAAACTTAGGGTTCTATCTAAATTTCAAAAATAACTCAACCTAAGATTTGGATTGGGGATCATCATATTATTTCATTTTGGGGGCTGAATATATGTAAATATCCTCGGGGAATTTCTTGGGAGTTTTCTGAGGATTATTTATAGGGGTTGTAGTGTAATGTCCAAATTAGCACCATATTCGAATTTAAAAATTATTTGAAATATTTGTACTGATGGTCATAATATTATTTTATAACTTTGTTAGTATTGAGGTTAGAATCCCTTGTGAAATTTATGGGATTTTTAGTGGTCATAAGCCCACATGAAATAATGAATTAGGGTTTCATTTCACAAGGGATTTTTAGTGGTCATAAACCCACATGAAATAATGAATTAGGCTTTCAGCAATAAATTCAACATTGCAAAATAATTTGGAAGACCAATTTTTAAATAGGTTTTTTTACAAGGTGGAATAAAATTAATAAAACTTTGATATTATTCATGCCTCTTGTTTTGCAAATTTTTGAAAGAATGGATACACATGTGACGATGGCATAGCACCCGGGTATTGTCAAGGAGGACAAATCCAGCCTTCTAGACACAGGGTAGGCCGGGTCGACTACTCGGAGTCTGACTTCTACACGTGGGCGCTTCATCGACTTGGAGTACAAGGCATATATGTATACCTACCCGGTGATCTCGGACGCTAGTTGTAACCAATTAGGAAATCAATCTGTAAACCGATCCGGACTCTTGTAACCCTACCCCCGCCGGCTATATAAGGCAGGATAAGGATCCCCCGATCGGTAAGATAAGCAATCACTACCTCAGGAAACACCAGCACTGACGGGCACAAAACTACAATCTCTGACGGGTTTCGAGCCCGTCAGTAAGCTCCTGTCAGTGGAAGTTATACTTTCACTGACGGGCGGAGGGCCCGTCAGCAGAGATATATTTTCACTGACGGGTGGATCCTGCTCGTCAGTGAAATGACTTATAGCGCTGCCCGGGTGGCATCCTGAGAGGACGTTCACTGATGGGCGTGGAACATGCGCCCGTCAGCGATAACGATTTCCTCTGACGGGTACATGGCCTGTGCCCGTCAGTGGAAGTATTATCATACATTTTTTTAAGCATTTCTGAATAGACAATATTTAATGTCACAAATATTAAGCATATAGCATTTAAGCACATATATTAAGCACATATAGCATTTAATATCACAAATATTAAGTACGTAAAAGCTAGTTTACAACGAATTAAAACGACAAACAAATAAATTTAACAGTGTTTATTTTCACTAGCCCTACTCTAGGTCTATGATGCTTGGCTAGTACTTGCAGGGTGGCGGTAAGTGGGTAATTGGACTCCCGTGTAGAAATCACTGCTTGGCCGAATGACCTCGTTGTTGATAATGTACGCGAAGGTCTTCTGGATGCGGGCAAAGTCCTTCCTCCAGTCATACTTATCGTCGGCCAGGTCGTGTATGAAATTATTGAATTGACCCTGGCTCCATTGCGGGTTGTGGGATATGACGAACGTGTCTATGTGAGCGCAGACGTAGTACCCACATGTCACGCTACCTTCCGGCTATTGCCTACAAGGGAAGTTGAATTTGTGGATTAGCTTTTTGCTCTTGCATTCTGCTCCTCCCCCTCGCAAGTTGTATTCCCAAAAAGCGGCTTCCAGAACTTCCATAATTCCTGAGTAGTCTCGCTTGGCACTTCTTTGGGAATCAAAATAGTATATCATTCTTGAAGGCTTGTGGATGACAATGAGGATCCAGTGGTCACTGCATAAAAGGTAACGAATGAATATAAACAGACGGGGATACATCCTTAAGAAAAGCAAACTAGGCATGGTAGTAAGTAACTTACGGGGGGTTGTAGGGCATGAGTACGTAGTCCTTGTCCTTATGGTATATCAATGACTCAGTGACGAAATTTATTAGGACCGGCTTCGCTTCTTGTACATAGTAGTCGTTCATGATGACCAGATCCATTATTCCAAAAGCGCAGTTGGGCAGATGCTTACACTCTTGGGCTTGGTGAAGCGCCCACAACCTGACGAGCATGGTGTCGAGCCGGAAGAGGCTGAACAACATAAAGATATCTTCAAAATTGATGTCAAAGGTGTCATGCTATCTGTCCAGGAAGAAACCGTAATCTTTTGGCACCTCGACCTTAAAGTGTAGCTAATAATCATCTCGATTTTGTGACCTCATCATGATTGTGTCATGGAGAAGTTTCATCTATGCGGGCAACCTCTGCACCTCATCATCTGGGAGCAAGGGCTCACCTGCCTCGTACACTACTCGTCGAGGCTTCTTGACAGTTTCGGCAGATGTCTGGAAGGATAAGGCTTTTTTCTTGATTTCCTTGCTTGCCTCCTGCGCAGCGGTGCCACCCCGTTTGTGTGCTCTTTTTCTTTTCCTCTCTGGCTCTGGAGAGGAGGCCCTCTTGCCTCCTGTCAACACTTCGCCCACTGCGGCATTGAGCGTGCTTGGAGATGAGACCTTCTTTCCTGCTGCCTTCGGGTCATGGTGATGTTTGGAGTGCCTTTCACGGGGTGGCGAGTCCGTCTTGGGTTGTCCTCCTCCTGGGACGGAAGGATCGTCGTGTGTTGCTGCTCGGCAAGATCGTCGTCCCGATCATCCAACGAAACGGGCATATTGCACAGGCCGAGCAGAGACGAGCCGGCTCCAGTTGATGGAGAGAGGATGGTAGACGTACTAGGAGATGACACCTCGGGGATAATTATCTGACTCTTCGGCCATAGGATGTAGTACCCCTTGCAGTCTCCTAGCTTCATGACATCCTCTTCAGGGGCGACAGGGACTGCGATGTCACTAAACTCGGCCACGACGCGGTCCACCTGCACCCTCGCCATGTGGGAAGGTATAGCAGCGTTGTGGCATGTCACACCCCCTACTGTTGGGAAGACTAGGCCGTGCGCAACCGTCTTCTTCACGCCAGGCAAAGGGATAGTGAGGTGGCATTTTGTGGGGCCCTGCATAATAAACAATGTGTCATACCCATTGTTATCCGCACAATACTGTGAATTAGAGCCCTCATACAAGTGATTCATGGTGGCGATGGAGCTTACAGTGATGTCTTCGACGGGACTTGGTGACTTGGGGGCGACGTTGGAGGCTGAGGCGCAGCTACTCCATCCAGCAGGATAGGAGCCCTGATGTCCATGAGGATGCACAGGTGGACGAGATGCATCGCGGGCGTCGTAGCCTCTAGACTCTAAAAATTATTGCGCCGCCAGCTTGCCAGCCTCCTGGGCAGCTTTTATCATCTCTTGCATAAGAGACGTTTGCCTTCCTCTCCTCCTCTGGCGGGCAGCCTCATGGCCTTGAGGAAAGACTTTGTTCCATATAGCCCCGCTCCCAATCCCTCAGACACGCCCTGTCTTCTCCCTCGTTCCTAGAGCCTTCGAGAGATGGTCTTCCCACCTCTCACTATGGACGGAGTCCTGGGAGCTCTTAGGCTGCTGGGACAGCTGCCTTTACAAGGGAAACAGCACAAGGTATGGGCTGTTAGCGTATTAGAAGCACAATAGTATATTTCAAGAAGACATTGGGTTTAGATTATAGCAAATGTTCGGAAACTGCCTGAAGCTCAGGGTCCATGATAATTGATGACCCAGTAGCTGGGTCAGAAACTGTGTGCGCCCTCATCCAAATCTGGACGCGTTCCTGCTCGATATCGGCGAAGGGAACCAGTGTGCCAGCCGCTATCAGCACGGCGTCCTCTTTGGCCCAGATCGGTCTCTTTCCTGGAACACCTCGGCTGCCAAGGTGGTCGGGGAATATGTTCTTCGCGCGCAGCTTCTTCCCCCGGCGACTCTTCTCCTTGAATGCGTCACTCTTCTTGTCAACAATGAACTCCTCCCAGTGTTCGAGTTTTATCTTTGGCCATTTAGTTTTAATTGCAGTTTTGAAATCAGCGTCTAGCAACTTTGTTGCTTCATATCGCCATGTCCTTAGCGCAGCACACATGATGCTGTCGGCTTTCTTCTGCACTCTTTCCTTGTCAGCCTCTGGGATAGTGTACTTATCCCACAGCTTGTCGAATAGGACATTTTTCTGGGCGTCGGTCATTTTGTTGAAGTCCCGGCATGTGATCCTGACATGCTCATGGACAATGCACCCGTAGGTGTTGCTGAACGACCTCGTAGCCTTCTCGGGACTTGCAGGAACACCTATTACGCTGACTCGAGTGACGATGAATGTCTCGTTCGTCAGCTGGTTGCCACCTCTAGGGTTGTACCGTCTCTTCGGCTTTGATGGTTCTGCTAACGATGGCTCCGACGCCTCCTGTTCTTCTGATCCCGACTCGCTAGACCGAGAATCATCAGACGAGCCAGATGCACTCTCTTCATCTTGCGCCGTGGGAGGTGCAGGTGCTGAAGGTACATTCTCTGGCTCAACGGCGAGTTCACTGGCCGGTTCGGGGGCTGTTTGATCGGTTCAGGCGGGGCGTCAATCGGCGCCGCCACATCTAGGGGCGCTACCCTGTCATCATCTACGCGGGCTAGTTCCTGGGTTGGAGATGAGTCCATTTCCAATTAAGAAACTTAAAAAATGAATGGATCCATGTATCAGAAGAAGTAACTACAAATGTGAATATGGGTGCAACATGTTTAAGTATTTATGAGCACTACTACAAAGCATGTCATCATTGACGGGCCAAAAACCCTCATCAGTGATGGGTTTCTAGCCTGTCAGCAATTAAAAGTCAGTAATGACTCGCATTATCAGTGACGGGTAATTTACCCGTCAGCGATAAACGTCATCACGGACAGGTCAGAAAACAACCCGTCAGTAATAACACTCTCATCACTGACGGGTTGATACACCACCCGTCCGTGATGAGTATTGATCACGGACGGGTGGAATACCGCCCCGTCAGTGATAGAAAAACATCACTGGCGGGTGCCTTCCTTACCCGTCCGTGATATTTCTTCTATCACTGACGGGAATTTCTTCCATCACTGACGGGTAGGGTATTGACCCGTCAGTGATATTTCTTCCATCACTGACAGTTTCTATGTAAACCCGTCAGTGATAATGCTACCATCACTGACGGGTGCTATTTTCAACCATCCTTGATGAACCTCATCATGGACGAGTAAAGTACCGACCCATCAGTGATAATTACCATCACTCCCTTTTTACCCGTCCTGTGGTGGAGATATCACGGACGGGTGGTAAAGGAACCCGTCAACGATGGTACGTACCAACCAGGCAGGGTTTTCCTGCTTCCTGGCTAGCCTCAGGTCATTTTGTTAGCCATGCCCTCTGAAAAACAAAATATACCCCAGCTGCACAGCCTCTGTACAGCCCTAGCATGCACAGTACATATATCACAAGCTTATATGCAATGTAGAACAGGAATCAAAGAATTATTTGAATTTGACTTCTCAGTTTTGACAAGTCGATCCGTTCAAATATACAACACACTACTCTACATCACACAATTGGCTAAACAATTTGTCACATCTCAAAAATGTTTGACATCTCAAATCTGACAAGTCTAAACTTCAGAAAAGAAAAATACAGAGAATCAGTTCGAGCAAATTCATGTAGATGGGTAGAATTCACCCGCGGGGTTTAATACAAAATTGTTGAAGAAATATGCGAAGCGCGCCAATATGCGTGTAAAGTCCTGGCTTGCATCAAATTTCTCTTCCGTGTTAATATGAAATTCCTGTGAAAAAATGATAACAATATTAATTTCATATGGAAACAAAGTAGCTATTAAATAGATTGTCAATGTAGATATTAGATCCATCAATACCTTATGTACTCCACATTCACTCCACGATAGGGCAATCGCCTCCATGTGCGCGCAAACGTGGAATCCACATGTGTTCGTTGCTTCTTGTTGTTGTTTGCACGAGAAATCAAATTTATGGCTGAGCTTTTTTGCTCCCTTTACCTTATAATTAACCCCTCCCGACGCCTTATAGATCACAAAGGCATCATCGATGCACTTTCGTACCATCGAGAAGTCACGTTTCGTTCTCATCATGGAATCAAAGTAAAAGACCTTGTTCCATGCTGCAACGATAACCACAAGTACCCAGTGGTCGCTGCATACATGACATCATGGTCAAAAGTGAGACATAAACACCTAGCTAAGTGCATAAATTGAAGATTTAGACAGTACTAAAGAACTTACGGTGGGTTGTAGGCAAACATTATGTAATCCTTGGTCTTTTGGGCCAGCCATTGTTTCGCAAGGAACTGCGTGGCCATCTCTGCATTCTCGTTGATCACCCTCTAGTTGAATAGGTACGGATCGATCAATCCAACGTTTGCACTCAAGCACCTGATCTCTTGGACCATGTGGAGCGTCCATACCCTCATGATGTTAGCGTCGAATTTGTCGAAGGTATAGAGATTGAACAGGTCTTCATAGTTGACGTCAAACGTACCAGTCCCAATTTTGTTGAAGAAATTGTACTCAGGTGGCACTCTAACCGTGATGTACTGCTCAGCACCAGGCTTCGTGGATTCTTGCATGTAGTGAGTATGCAGAAGTCTGATATGCTGGGCCATATTATTCAGTTGAGGCTCCGGGAGGAGTGGCTCACCCCATTTGTATCTCCAGGCTAGAGGTGCAGGAGGATAGTATTTTTCTGATGAATACGATAAAGCCTTACTGGCGCTATCAGTCTTCTGTTTCTTGCCGCCTTGGCCTCGTCGTCCTCGGGTTTTCCTCAGAGGCTTGACCGGACTCGGATCGCTACGCCATGATATGAGTGGTTCGGTTTCCTTTGGCGTAACATCCTCTAGTGCAGCTGATTGGGTTTCGCTGGACGTAACACCTTCTGGTGCAGATGGTTGGGTACACTTAGGTGCAACACCCTCCAATGCAGCCATCACCTCCTTCGATAGTGGCTCCTTGTACCGGGTCACGGGTTCCTTTGTCACTACCGCCTGTGGCTCATTGTGCTCCGTGATGGCCACCGCCTCGTCCATCACCGCCGTCGGGGCCTCCTCCACTGGGCAGGGGTCCTGTTTATTCTTGGAGCGCCATTCCCTTTTTTGTGGTTTGACGGGCTCGTCCATCGATACCGCTGGGGCCTCCTCCTCTGTGCAAGTGTGCATGGTATCCCCCTCGCCCATTGAGAATGACGGCAACTTAACCGTTCCACTCAAGTCCAACAGTGAATGGCACGATGGAGTGCGGTTGGCCGAAGATAGATGATGAGAGGTCGGAGTGTTTGCGTCGAGAATTATCCCCGTTTTTGGCCACATGATGAAACAATTGACGCACTGACCTATTGTTGCCACATCATCTTCGGGGGGCACGGGGACTCGTACGGCACTGTACGCGGGCACTACCAGTCCACCTGTACCTTCGCCATCGTAGACGGTATTTCAACGTTGTGCAACCGTTGCCCCAAAGTTGGTTGATATGCTAGCCCTTGTGCCACCGTCAAGGGCACACCGCCAGGTAGCATCATCACCAGGTCACACCTTGCTGGCACCTGCAGGACAATTATGGTTCAGTTACAGGTCCACAAAACTCGTTGTGAAGCATTTGTGCAACTAAAAAACTTACAGTGATGTTGTCGATAGGAAGCGCGTCAGCTCTCCCTTCGGAAGTAACATTTGTGGAGGCGTAGCTACTCCATCCGTACGTGGCGCTAGGCTCGGCGTGGTTCGAAGGAAAGGGTGGCAGCTGCCCGCCGAACAAGGAGACCACCTCCCTGCGTGCCTCCTCTCTCGCCTTCCGAAGCATGTCTTCGGCCATGTTGTCTTGTACCTTCCTCGTTATCTCTTCAATAAGCATTTCCTTCCTGCTTCTCTTCCTTTGCCTGGCCTCCTCTTGGGTTTAGGGGAAAGCTACACTCCATGTAGCGGCAACCCTGAGGCCTCGCACGCGACCAGATTTCTCGGGGTTTCCCAGAGCTTTCACGAGAGGGTCTAGCCACCTCTCGGTCCCGGTGGACTCTGCGGATGATTCCTGCTGGCTCAACTCCCTCTGCAATAAAAGCAGTGTGAGATATACTATTGAGCGATTTGTCATACTAACGAAATCGACATAGTCGGTTAAGTTCATACCAGATGATTTGACACGTCCTCAACTTCAGGGGTCGAGAAGGAAACTGCCCCCGTAGTCAGGTCAGTCTTCGTGCGGCCCCTGATCCATGCACGTCCGCGACCCTCGATGTTGTCGAAAGAAACTGGTTTTCCAGCCTCTCGTAGTGCACAGTCCTCTTTCCCCCAGTCCGCCATCTTCCTAACATAGCCATGACTACCCAGGCGGTGGGGGTGTTTATTCTTCGAGCGGAGTTCTTTGCTCTTCAAACTCTTTGCCTTGAACTCTTCCGTAGACTTCATTTGAATGAACTCTTCCCAAACCTCCTCCGTTATTTGGTGATATCTCTGTAACGGCGAGCGGTTTTTCTGCACATATTCTTTGTTCAGCGTGCTCCTAAACTTCCAGTACGCCTATGCCTGTGACCTGGAAAACTGCAACCTCACCACAGCCCAAATCACTGCAGCTGAGCTTGACAACCTCAAGTCGGCTGTGGTTGAGGAAGCACCCCTGGCCAAGAAGACTTTAGCATCGACATCTTTTCAGGAAGCACGGGACACCAAGACGATCCAGCTCGATCCAGAAGACTTCTCCAAAATGACGCAGGTTGGGACTGCACTCAATGACAAATAGGAAAGCACGCTCGTCAGCTTCCTCCACGACAACCGGGACATCTTCGCATGGACAACTTCTGACATGCCTGGAGTTTCCGAGGGAAGCTGCTAAGCACACTCTTAATGTTTGGCTAGACGCCAAACCAGTCAAGCAACGCTTGCACCATTTTGCTGAAGACAGGCGCAAAGCAATAGGAGAAGAGATAAATAAGCTTCTGTCAGCTGGCTTCATCAAAAAAGTATACCATCCCAACTGGTTAGTGAACCCAGTTTTGGTTCGTAAGAAGAATGGAAATTGGAGGATGTGCGTTGATTACACGAGCCTCAACAAAGCATGTCCCAAAGATCCCTTCACACTGCCTCGCATCAACCAGGTGATTGACTCCACTACTGGCTATGAAATTTTATGTTTTCTTGATGCCTACTCGGGCTACCATCAGATCAAGATGAAGGAGGACAACGAGATCAAGACATCATTCATCACTCCATTCGGGGCCTTCTGCTATGTCTCCATGCCTTTCGGCTTAAAGAACGCCGGCACTACGTACCAATGGTGCATACAGCGCTGCCTCCAGGGGCAAATCGGCAGGAATGTGCAGGCCTACGTCGATGATGTGGTGGTCAGTCCGAGAAGAAAGAGGAACTCCTAACCGACTTGGGGGAAACGTTCTCCAACCTTAGGTGATTCAACATGAAGCTCAACCCAGAAAAGTGCGTCTTCGGAGTGCCTTCGGGGAAGCTACTCAGTTTCATCATCTCTGAACGAGGAATCGAGGTTAGCCCGGAGAAGATCGACGCCATCATTAGATGGGGTCACCAAAAAGCCTCAAGGATATCCAACGGCTGACCGGGTGCATTGCGGCCCTTAGCCGATTCATCTCTCGACTCGGTGAAAAGGCCTTGCCCCTCTACAAGCTCCTGAAGAAATCAGACAACTTCACATGGACATCTGAGGCTCAAGATGCCCTCGACGGGTTGAAGAAGCTCCTGACCACACCCTCGGTACTAGTTTCCCCGATGCCCAACGAGCCGTTGCTCCTCTACATTGTAGCGACTACCCAGGTGGCCAATATTGTCTTGGTCGTCGAACGCTCTGAGCCAGGCTACATCCAGAAGGTTCAGCGCTCGGTCTACTTCATCAGTGAAGTGCTTTCCGAGTCCAAGGCGTGATACCCATAGATACAGAAGATCATCTATGTAGTGTTCATCACATCTTAGAAGCTAGTCCACTACTTCCAAGGACATCCAATTACGGTGGTTAGTTCCTTAACGACTGCTGACATCATTAACAATCGCGATGCCACAGGAAGGATTGCTAAATGGGCAATGGAACTAATGGCATTTAGCATAGTTTACGCCCCCCGCACGGCTATCAAGTCTCAAGCTATTGCCAACTTCATGGCTGAGTGGACAGAAGTCCAATCCCCGCCCTCTATCGTTGACCAAGAACATTGGACGCTTTACTTTGACAGTTCACTAATGCTTCAGGGCGTGGGGGCTGGCATCGTTCTCATTTCTCTGAAAGGGGAACGCTTCTAGTATGTGCTACATATCCACTTCCCGGCATCCAACAATGTCGCCGAATACGAAGCCTTACTACACGGCCTTCGCATTGCGACCTCACTCGGAATTCGCCAGCTTCTCGCCCGTGGAGACTCCGAACTAGTGGTCAGGCAGGTTATGAAGGAGTGGTCATGCAGAGACCCAGTCATGGAAGCCTACTGCCAAGAGGTGCGCAAGCTCGAAGCCAAGTTCGATGGCCACACCAGGTGCGCCCAAACTGCACTCGGGTTTCTTCTCCTTCGAATAATTATTTTAGTACTGTGTACAAGGCTCGGCGTTAACCCTTTGTCTTCGATCGCCGGTCTACGCCACAACCCTGC
Source organism: Stipa capillata (assembly GCA_019208055.1). Lineage (NCBI taxonomy): Eukaryota > Viridiplantae > Streptophyta > Magnoliopsida > Poales > Poaceae > Stipa > Stipa capillata. The sequence goes on from JAGXJF010001440.1 coordinate 15,163, forward strand.
GCTACATGGGAAAACAGCCCATGGCTACTCTCTACGCAATGGGGGCTACAACAGATCAACAAGGACACGCACAAAGAGCTAACTTACACACGAACGAATCTTTACGAAGAACGAAGTTAATAAACATAGAACAAAGTTCAACCAAAAACGTGCATACACGAGTTACACTTGAATTTCCCGAGTACTTGGCATGCATATCGAACAGTTCAAATGTTTTATCCCTACTTCTACAGGTTAGCACGGTCGGCTAGGGAGTTCGCGGCAGCATAGACTTCCTCCATCAACACTGGGACGTCTTCTTCGGAAAGTCGGCGGCAAGTTCCTCCTCGATATCCTACATCAAGGGATAATGCGACTTGGCCACCACGAGCACAAACTCGACTCTAAACCGGGTGGACTCCTTCAGCAAAGGCTTCGCCTGCTCAGGCGCTCGCCATAGGCGTTCCGCGACCACCTCCGCGTGGTCCAGAGTCGGGTCATCCTCCCACAGAGCGTCGCAGGCTATCCGACCGGCCGCCTTCAGAGACTCCGCTCTCTCATTGATCTTCCCAATGCGTGTTTGGAAAGCTGTTAAGACAAGGCAAATACATTAACAAGTTGATTGGCAAATTTTCGACTGAGCAGATGAGGGTCAAGTCCTTACCAGTGGCAGAGTCCGAGGCTCGCTCGTTTGCAGACTCAGCGGCATCCAGGGCCCTCCTCAGGCGACCATCGGTGGTAACCGCCTCCCTCTCAAGCTGCCCAATGCGAGCCCTCGCTGCTTGGAGCTCTTCCCTGAGCTTGGCGGCACCTTCAAGCTCCGCCCTGAGTTTGGCGGCCTCCTCCCTGAGTTTGATGGCACCTTCAAGCTCTTCCCTGAGCTTGGCGGTCTCTTCAAGCTCCCTTCGGAGCCCGGAGACCTCGCCCTCAGTAGCTGTAGAGAATGTTCCGAAGAGTCAGCATAGCACAAGCAGAAGCAACTGAAGAAGGTCAGACTCATTACCTTGAACGTCCTTCTTCAAGGACTTGATCGGCGCCTCCTTCACAGCCACCTGCTCCTGCACTGTGCGGAGGGTACCTTTCAAGTTATCCCAGTCAGCCTGGCATTGGCTGAGTCGGTCGAAGGCCGCGAGTTTATCCTGGAGAAACCCGGTTTTGTCCTTGGACCTCCGGGCTAAGTTCTGCATAGACGATACAAAAAATCAGCTACTCGAGAAAAGCATCAAGACCCCCCGCTCGGCTCCATGAACTGAGTGGAGGCTCGGGGGCTACACCCATTGGGTGCACTGATCGTGCCCCCAATGTGAAACCTACAAGCCAAAAAGAACCTCTGCCCGACTGTTCCAGTTGGCTGGAGACTCAGGGGCTACACCCACTGGGTGCACTAATCGTGCCCCCAGTGCGAAATCCACAGGCTAAATAAAGAGTCTCCGCCCGACTGGAACAGTCGGGCAGAGGCTCGGGGGCTACTTCCCAGTGGGTGCACCGTCTGTGCACTCACAGCGAAAAACAGAAATGAAACGCAAGGGCGAAAATCATACATGCATTAACGGCCGTATCTTGACGTTCACCAAGTATACGCTCTCCTTCACCATCTTCAACAACGTCAGGAGCGTCCCTCCGAGTTGGGCGGCGGCATTCAAGGCCTCGTCCCACTCCTCCGACTCCCAAACATCATCGATCTCCCACGTAACTCTACCCGAGGGGTCCGTCTGGCGGACCCAAAGCGGTTGGATGTCCACGTGGAAGCTTGGCAGGGGTGGCGGCACTCGGCTGATCTCCACCTCTTCCATCGGTAGCACCAAGTTCCCCCGGTGATCCGGCGGAACAGTCTGCGCCCGACTCAGACCTGCCTGGCTGGACTCTGCCGGCCGAGGGGCAGGTGGTGGGGTCGGGGGCGCGCCGCCCGGACGGGGGGAAGGCTACGGTGAAGGAACATCTACAGTCCTCGGGGGAGACGAAGGTCGGGCATCCGGCCCTAATCCGCCTCTGTCCTGAGCGGGCCCCAGGGCACTCGGCACGCTCCTTGGAAGGACTATTTTCCTCCCCCTACGAAGACACCCAGGTTATTACTACTTCCACAATAAAAAAGCGGGGGATGCTCACTCGGCGACATACCTGGAGGGCCGGGAAAAGGGCATGCGCCTCCTGGGCCTCGGGACTTGCCACTCCGGCGTGGTGGTTGTCGTAGCCAGCGGCACCGAAGAGCTGCTCGACCCACCGAAGGCGGCATCGGCCGAGCGTTTCCTCCACCCGGATGAGGGGGATGTCATCTTCCTCTTCCTGAGGCTCTTCTTCAGGCACCGCCGTAGTCGGCGGAGGGACGCTGGGCTCCTCCGCGGCAGGTGTTCCTCCCCTAGACGACCCAGCACCGGCGGCGGAGGTTCTGGTCCCCCTGCAGCGATGGCCCGCCGCTGGGGATATCGGCGTACTGCGGTTAGTTCCAGATCTCATTCTCTGGCAGAGGGGCCCTGGAGCTGAACCCGAAGAGATCCTGCGAAGTCGGGGTGCACAAGTGTAGTCCGAGTATGACTGGACTAAAACACAAACTGCAGATGACAACGTCGAAAGATTGGTCGCTCAACTGGCTTGGAGGGTGGCCTAGACTGAAGGGCGTCGGGTGCCCGAAGGTATCTAGGTTTGTCCCCTGGGCCATCAGCCTCCCGACCTGACGGTGCACTTCTTCTTCGAAGAGCGCGTCGGCCGACTCCCAAGTCACATCTTGCTGATTGATGTACTCGTACATCAGATGGACCCTCAGCTTCGTGGGCTGGATCCACCGGCTGATGAAGGTCGAGATGACCCTGACTCCGGTGACTCCTGACTAGAGTACTTGCGCGAGGTGTCCCATGAGGACTTCGACCCCGGGCTGCTCCCAATGTTGTGGAAGTTCGCTCCAGCTTGGCTTGACCTCAGGAGACTGGCCCTCGAAACTCGAAAGCGAAGGCTCGAGGTTGGAGCAGTAGAACCATTCCGAGTGCCATCTCTTGTTGGATGACTGGAAGGGGAGCTCTAGGTAGTTTTTGACGGTGCCGGCCCTCAGTTGAAACCCAGCTCCTCCCACAACGGCCGGATTGGTCTGGCTCGGCTGCGGCTTGATGATGAAAAGCTGCTTCCACAGTGCAAAGTGCGGCCCTATTCTGAGAAAGCACTCGCACAGCGTGATGAAGCAGGCCATGTGCAGCATCCCGTTCGGGTTGAGGTTCTGCAGCTCCAGCCCGTAGAAGTACAACCGGGACTGAGAACCCCCGGGAGAAGAAGGAGGCGAAGACGATGACCTTGCCCGTGTTGGGAGTAGGGAATTTCTCCCCGTCGGTGGCACGCCACTCGATCAACTCCTTTGGCGGCAGCACCCCCGACGCCACCAGGGCTTGCAGCCTGGCATCCGTTGCAGTAGACTTCGTGCAAGGCGCCATTTGATCGACCAGATAGCCTTCTTCGTCGAATGTGGCTTGCGGCACCGCATTCTTCTCTTCTCTGAAAAAATCCACCTCCTTGATGATGGTGGGCATCCAGCGGTGGCGGATCAGATCTAGGGTTTTTTCAAAGCCCCAGACTAGATTCGGCCGACTAAGATGAGGAGCGGATGCTTGGGGCACTATGCAGCGGCGCGGCGGGTCCAATCGGCGGCGAGAGGGCTATCGAGAAGGCCGCGGCTTGGATTTGGGGGCGAGGCGGTGGTTTTGAAATGGCAAGGCGCGGGAAGACGAAGGGGTTGTCGAGCGCTGAGGAGACAAAGTGTGAAACAGAGCGGGTGTGAACGGTCCGCACTATAAAGGAGAGACAGTCTGGCGGGTACGACTTTTCCACTTCCGCGGGGTGACCCTTCCGATTCCATGGAGCGATTCCTCCACTCTCACAGCGTGACTCTTCCACTTCCACGGCGTAAAGTTTCCGTTTCCAGATTTCGCACGACTAGGGTTTCAACGGTTAGCCTTCCGGGGATAACGGCCGTTTGAATACACCCCAAATAAAGAGCAACGGTAACGTCCCTCCAATGGGCCACTAGTCGGTTATCGAATAAGTCGGGACCGAAGCATTACGGTTTGCAGGGTTTCTGTGGTTGACCTCCAGGGGTCCACAATCACTTGAATACACCCGAGTGAAGGGCAGCAATAGCGCGCCTCTAGTGGGCTACTAGTCGGACACCGAACGACTCGAGACCGAAGCGCTACAGCCTGTGTTCTGGATCTGACATAAATTTCGAGGGTATTTCCCCCAGAGGGACACTAGCTGAACCTGAGCCACTCAGGTAACCAGGTGCCACTCGGGAATTCAGTCGGATAGCCGGTCTCCATCCGCTGGAAATGACTGGATACCACCAGGACTAACCTGTTATTAGCTCACCTGCCATGATATTCCTGCCCTACGGGTGAATATTACTCGGCTAATTATTTTTATTCCATAGGAGTTTTGAGAGTCCCTCGCAATCTCCCACTCGGGAGGCGTGCTCAGGCGGATACCACTCGGAAAACTTGCCCAAGGGAGAAGGCAATAAGCACTTGGTTTTTGGAGCAGTGATGTTACCAAGACAAGCAGCAGCTAGATCGTGAAGGACTCGGGGGCTACTGACGATGGCATAGCACCCGGGTATCGTCAAGGAGGACAAATCACCTCGTTCTTATGTATAATTGATTATAGCAAAAATGAGTACGTGACATACTCCAAAAGTCACCAAGGAAGAATATCAGAATATTCATGATGCAACACTTCTAAACTAGGCTTCCAACATTCTTTTGCATATAAGTGAAATGTAACATCCCGCTTTTGCTATATATGTAATACATGTTGATGTGCATCATTTAGCTTTCATGCCATCATTTGTATTTATCTGAAATTGAGAGAAATTTAAAACCTCACAAAGTCAAACAAGTATCACATGGAATTTTGAAAATCAACAAACGCCATAAATATAAATAATTGGTAGGTCAAAGATTTATTAAAAGAGGGATTTTCCAATGTTGGAATCTCTTCAAAATTTATATATAGGCTCAATATAATATTTCTGAGCCTCTGGAATTTCCCATATTTTTGGAATAAATTTGTAATATAATTGTAGCTCAAACCCCAAAAAGGATCAAAACCATAATTAAATACTAACTGAAAAAAAGGTTAATAAAATTGCCTTGGAAATATTTTTACATGGTTCTAAATATTCCCCGGAGCATGTGAAAAAATTTATAGAATATTTGAACCAAGTTTGATTTGAATTCAAAAATTAAACCTAAATTCACAACAAAAACTAGAAACCAACCCCACACTAGGCTGAATCCGACTCAGCCCAGTAGAGTCACGCTCGTGTCCATGCATGCGCTCGCCAGCACGACAAAGTGCTCATAAGCGGGACCCACCTATTAGGTCCATCATCTTTTCTGCATGTGCCGCAGCTTTGTGACGCACGCCGACGCCCACGCGCCACCTCCTGTTCATTACCACACCGCACCACCTCAACTCGTGCCAGTGCGTGGCGACGCACTGAGTCCTCCTGGACCATCAGCACCATATTTCGTGCACCGAGGGCCACAGACCAAATCACTGCCGTCCACCCCTCTCACCACCGTTGGTGCCATAGTTATCCATCCCAAGATTTAACCGTGTGGATGGATAATTCCTTCCTACCTCTACCTTCTCACCCAAGTTTCCCTCTATTTGGTTCTCCCTATTGATCAAAACATGAACGACACCGAAAACTCACAGACCATTGCCAAGTTGCACTGCTGTAGCCACCAACCACCTCGTCGTCCACAAACCTTGTCGAGGTGATTCACATCGTCGAGGAGAACCTTCTGGATGAAGGAATCGAACTTAGGCACCGTGAATCGACTGATCCACGATCCTCTTCTCAAACTCCGACTACCGTCCGCCATCATGTTCATTCGAGGTACTCCGACCTGTTGCACCGTCACCGAGGCTTTCTTAGGTTCATGGTGAGCTATTGATCCTTTTGCACATGTTGTTTTTCCCATGTGCATCCTCTACTGGCTTCACGTCAATCACCGCCATCAGCCTCGACCTCGAGCCACCGCCAGGGATGTTCCGGTGATGTTAGGGCTCTGCACTGGCACCCTTGGACGTGGTGTCGTCCGGGAAACCGAACGCATCAATGAACGCATCCTCGCACGCACATCCTCTTGCACGTGCTCACTGGTGTTTAACTACCAGTGGAGTCGCTACCATGTGGGTCTGGCCTGTCGGAATGGTAAAACAATTAAACCAATAGCTTTAAACCCTGATGAGTCACTAACACGTGGGCCCTATCTGTTAAATAATTTCAACTCGTAACTTAAACCCTAAAGTTAATAACATGTGCTTAATTAACTCAAGTGACTCCAAGTCACTAACATGTGGGTCCAGTGGCTATTTTGACCTGTCAGAGACAACTAGGTCTCCCCTAACTTCTGACCCCACTTGTTATTGAATCGAAAAGAATTATTTGAAATGACAGGAAAACCATTTCAAATGGTTTTAATATTAGATAATTCATAACTGATTCAGGATAAGTAAAAAAATATGAATAAAATACCAAAATATTCAAAAAAAATGAATACTATATTTTCTTGCCATGTTGATGCATGTTTGCATAGTAGGAAAAATTAAAATTACTGAAAAGAATAATCTAGTTGTTTCCCTCTCGCCGGGGATTCTTAGGGATGTGATATCTTAAGCATCTGAGCTTCGATTAACTTGATTCCACTTGCATTGGTCTTTATTTTGATAGTACTATGTCATGTCATGCATTACATATCATAATCATGGTAATGAACTTTCAGTTGTAACAATTACTATTGTATCATTTTCTAGTGTTTCTACTTCTTCTCGATAGCGCCGGAAAGTCACGATGTGAATGACCCCGACTACAACTAGTTCCGAGCAGCAAGGCAAGCATCCCCTTCTTTGACCATGTTGATACCACCTATTATTTCCAAAGCCTACTATTTGTGTTCAACTCAATACTACATGTGCTTAACTGCTATTTTACCGGTATTTAGTTATATTCCTATTATGTGCATGAAACTGCCTTGTAAACTGAATACCATGTCAATCCCTTCCAACCTAGCATGATTAATAACTATTCAAGTCCTTAGCAACTAGTTAACTTATCATCACATGCTTAGTCATGCTTAGACTTATCGAGTCATGATACTTCGGATGATCCGATGAATAAGAAGGTCATGAATGGGTTACATGTGGTGTTCTTTATAGATTACGGGGAAGTAATTGAAGATGAGAGGCCGCCATTGTGGGTTATCTAGTCTTGCTGCAAGGCCAGTTTCCTATATATATTGACCCAAGATTTACGTACTTCTACACTTGTGGTATAATGGAACCACTCATGACTAAATAATTTACCTAGCTTTAGTATACGAGCAGCTTTAGTTCGCCATGTCCATTCGTAATGTGGGTTAAAAATGATTTGATGGGGAACCTTAATATAAGGGTGGGTTGGGCACACATTCTTGAAGATGCTAGGGATGTTCCACCACCCACAACTTATGAGATCATGTTGGAGCTAACGGTAGGACTGATGTACATGGACTGGCCCATAGGGGTGACTCATAGCTAAGTCAAAAGCATTGTAACGGTCGTGTTCAATCACCCTCCGCCAGTACACCTCGTGAAGTGTAATAATTGCATGTCATTTGCATATGCCGCCCCATATGCTGCCGCGGCGCCGCCGCCCCCCCACCCCCACCCACAAACACTCCTCCCCTCTCCCCAACCCTCCTCCTATCCCTCCTTTCTTCCTCCCCAAGCTCGAGATCTCTCTAGATCTAGATCTAGATCTTCTCTTTTCCTTCCCAAATCTTCCCCTTTCTTCACCCATTTCTAGATCTCTCTCTCCAACCCAACAAGATCTCTCATCTCTCCCTCCTCCTCTCACTCTCTCCATAGATTTCTCTTTCCTCGCCGAAAAGATCGCTAGCACTTGGTAATAATGCTCGCTAGTGTTCTTTTCATTTTGTATATGTATTTGATGTGATTTCCAGTCATCGAGCCGAGCCCTAGTGTTTTTTCCTTTTCGTCGAACTGATTAGTTTCGTGTCGTAGGGATCGATCGATGGATCGCAGTTGGATGTACGACAACCGGGCGACAGAGAGTTGGGCTATGGCTTTGAATGAGTTTCTTGATGTCGCCAAGCGAGATATGAGGAAAAAAGGTGGCACGAAGATTTGTTGTCCATGTCGCGATTGTAAAAATTTGGTAATGTTTGATACGAGAGGGAGGGTGAGGGTATACCTGGCGCTTAAGGGTTTCATGTCAGGTTATACACGTTGGATATGTCACGGTGAGGAGCAGGAGGATCAAGTGTTACAGCAAGATGCCGAACACGGAGAGGACGAAGAAGACGAGAGGAGTTTCGAACCTGACGCCAAAGAAGAAACAGGGAACAATTTGGCCGATATGGTGTAGGACGTTCACAAGGTGGAGCAGGTGGTGATAGATCCTGAGGATGAAAGAGAAGCTGGTAAGTTCACGAGACTAGTTGAAGACTCGCAAACCCCGTTGTATACCGTTTCGATCCAGAGCACCCACGTCTGTTGGTCATGTTGGAACTTCTAAGGATCAAGGCAGCCCATAATTGTCCGGATGAAGGCTTCGATGAGACATTGGCTTATCTTGCAAAAGTTTTTCCCAAAAACAACTTGTTGCCTACGAGCACCGATGAAGCCAAGAAGGTTGTCTGCCCTCTTGGATTGGACGTACAAAGGTTCTATGCTTGTCCGAATGACTGCTTTATTTACCGCACGGAGCACGATAAGCTGTACAAGTGTCCTACGTGCAACACGTCCAGATTCAAGTGGGGTAGAAACCAAGCCAATGATGAGGACCCCAGTGACGAGTGGCGCTCCGGCAAAGGTTTTGTGGTATCTTCCAGTCCTTCCCCGTTTGAAGCGTTTATTCGCTAACAAGAAGGCGGCAAAACTGATACGTTGGCACGTCGAGGGGCGAAAAACTGATGATGGCGTGATGAGACACCCTGCCGATGCTTCGCAGTGGTGGGCAATCGATGCCCAATACGATGATTTTGGAAAAGATCCGAGGAATATCAGGTTCGGTATGAGTACGGATGGAATCAATCCGTTCGGCAACATGAGCAGCAGACATAGCACTTGGCCCATGGTTCTATGGATGTACAACCTACCTCCATGGCTGTGCATGAAGCGAAAGTATATACACATCTCTATTCTTATTCAAGGGCTGAAGCAACCTTGGAACGATCTGAACGTGTATCAACATTTGTTGTTCGAAGAACTAGCTACACTATGGGAACTAGGGGTCTAGGTTTGGGACGCTTACCAAGAAGAATATTTCAATCTGAAAGCGCTTCTGTTCATGACGGTCCAAGACTATCCCGCATTCGGATATCAATCCTGCCAGTGTGTTCATGGATACAAAGGATGTGTTAAGTGTTTGGAGTTTACAACAAGTTTACACTTAAAGGGCTCAAAAAAATTATATTCATGGGCCACCGAAGGTGGCTGAAACAGAATGACCCATGGAGGCAAGAGAAGGAATTGTTTGATAATACTGTTGAGATCCGTTCGGCGCCCCGGGAGAAGACCGGGGTAGAAATCTATGACATCGTGAACACAATGTCCCCTGTTACGCCGAGTAAGACACAACCGCCTGTTCCCATGCAGGATGGCGTCTGGAAAAGGAAATCCGTATTTTGGGATTTGCCTTACTGGAGATTCCTAAGCACACGTCACAGCATAGATGTCATGCATGTTGAAAAAAATGTGTGCAACAACTTGCTTGGTATCCTGCTCAACATGTTAGACAAGGCAAAAGATGGACCGAAGGCACGAGCTGACATGGAATTCTTGGGTATAAGAAAGCAAACGACCAAGTTGGGCACAGGTGTAGTCAGAATCAAGACGGACTGTCCCGCTGCTTGTTACACTCCAAGCAAAAAAGAGATTGTTTCTTCCGGTTACTCGGCAAACATCGGGAGAATAGTTGACATGAAGACTCGCCGAGTAATTGGTATGAAGTCTCATGATTGTCATGTGATGATCATGCAGATACTGTCTGTTGCAATTAGAGGTCTCATGGAGCCAGAGGTCCACAAGACAATCTTGAATCTTTATAACTTTTTCAACACGATCTCTCAGAAGTCGATCTCGGTTACGCGTTGCCATAAACTACAGGAGGAGATCATTGTCGTACTATACGAACTTGAGATGTACTTCCCTCCAGCATTCTTCGATATCATGGTACATCTCATGATCCATATCGTCCCAGAGATACTGGACCTAGGTCCCGTGTTCCTACACAACATGTACCCCTTGGAAAGGTACAATGGGGTTGTGAAGCGCTACGTTCGGAACAGATCACAACCGGAAGGTAGCATCATCCAAGGCTATGTTGCCGAAGAGTGTGCCAAGTTCTGCACGGATTACTTGGCTGATCAAAAGTCTATCGGTGTTCCTGTTTCGCGCCACACAGGTAAGCTCGATGGTGAAGGCCATGCACACGGACAAAAGCCTTTAGATGTCTATAATTCAGTACCGAATAGATCAGGTGACTATGACAGAGCACATCTCATCGTGTTGCAACACCTGGCTATGGTGCATCCCTATCTTTGGATGCACATGGTAAAGGTAAAAAAAGAAAACCCGAAAAAGGGAGAAGTGTGGCTCTCGAAAGAGCACAATGCAAAGTTTGCAAACTGGCTAAAGAACTACTGGTATGAAAGGCCTCCGACAAATGATGAAGAAGAGACGGTCAAAATGTTGTCACAAGAACCTGCGAGCAAGGTCCTGATATTTCAGGCATATGATATCAACGGATACACATTCTATACGGAGGGTCAAGACAGAAAAAGTACGTATCAGAATAGTGGGGTGACGATAGAGGCTAAAACCGGTAACTATAAGAACATATACTACGGCGTTATTGAAGAGATTTGGGAACTAGACTACACCGTCACAAAGATCCCCATGTTTCATGTCAGATGGGCAAAAAATGTCCATATCGACGATCACAAATTCACTACCGTGACTTTACCCCCCCCAACATCTATTAACTCAACACAAGTCAAAGCAATCAGTACCAAAGATGAGCCATGGGTATTAGCTAAACAGATCTCGCAAGTTTTCTACATAAAAGACCCGAAGGAAAAGAAGCACCATGTCGTCAGAAAAGGGAAAAGGAGTATTGTCGGAGTCGATGGAGTAGTTGATGAAGAGGACTATGACCAATTCGACGACCTGGACTCCGAGCCAGAAGCCATTGATAAACGCCCTACCAAAAGGAGCAAAGCTACTAAGGATGCTGAGCCCTACATAAGACGCAGTCACGCCGAAGGACTAACGTATACCATTAAGAAGATCACTATTCATGAGAAGATTGTCGAAGACGACGAAACCTAGCGAGCTATGTGTGTATGTATAATAATGTCTTGCTTTGGATGATTTCATATTGTGTGTACCGTATGTGTGTACGTGTGTATGTGTAATATTGTTGACTTGTGCTAAACGACAAACCCTAACCCGCGACGACATAACCCTAACATAACCCTAAAACCCTAACCTTAAAACCTAACAAACCCTAACCCACGCTAAACGACGACATAATCCTATAACCCTGACCTTAAAACCTAACCCAAAATGCATCTCCCAAAAACCCTAAACCAAAAACCCAAAAAAACTACATAACCCTAATACTCGCCTACACTGACGGGCGAAAGTTGGGAGCCCGTCAATGTTAACGCCTCCACTGACGGGCAGGCATGGGGCGCCTGTCAGTGGTAACACACCCTAGCCATAACGAACCTCCCACTTCCACTGACGGGCACCTTCAGGAGCCCGTCAGTGAAGATACCACTCCACTGACGGGTGCACCTCCACTGACGGGCAGGTACGAAGCGCCCGTTAGTGGTATTCCACATCATATATAAGTCACGCGCGGGACTTGGCTAAAATTTTTGCCAAGTCCCGTGCGTTCATTCGAACCAGCAGCGAGACTGTTCGCCTCACCCGACGCCGCTAGGCTGCTCCGCCGCCAGCCCGACCTCCCCGAGCGCCGGCCTCGCCTCCACGACGCCGGCCTAGCCTCCCCGAGCGCCGGTCCCGCCCCCCCGAGCGCCGCCCCCGCCTCCCCAACGCTGGCCCTGCCTCCCCGAGCGCCGCCCGCGCCTCCCCGACGCCAGCCCCCGCCTCCCAGGTCCTGCCCCCGTTTGGCTCGAATCTCTTGTTTTGGGCTTCGGTTCAGCTCTGGCAACTCTGAAATCTAAAATCTTACACTATGCTAGTGCATGAAATTTTTCAGGTAGATGATTCTTAGTATGTTATGACTACAGGAAAAAATGCAGGTCATTCTGAGAATGTTTCATGTACAAAATATTCAAAAGTGCAAATTTAGCTCAAATTGAGATTTGAAATATCTTGAAATTATTAAACTGCACAGTGGCCATTGGCTGGGGTTTTAGTGTATATATGATCTATAGTATCTAGTGTAGGAATTTGGGGTCCTTTAGCATGGGGAATTATATAGATCCTTTGTAAAGTGACTTTTGGTACATGAAGAAGAAATTCTGATATCTTCGGATATTTGAATTGGGTCGTGGGGTTTAATCTTGGAAGTGGAAATTATATGGTATAGGTAATGTATGATAAATATACTGGGCTCATTGGAATGGAGGAATAGGGGGTTCCTACATATGGTATCAATGTAGCTTTAAACTTGTTAAAAACATGAATTGTTGTGGTTGACGGGTTAAGTGGAACCACTATTACATGCCTTTGTCTTTTAGTTGCATTAGTGTTCACTACTCCTCATCTTCATAATATTGTTACTTCAGCTTAGCATTTTACATATCAAAATGCCGAAGCTATTGCAGTGAGCCAGTGACTAGTTGATGAATTTCTTTAATGATCTCAGTAGCCAGTGACTAGTTGGATAATGGAGCTTGTTTCGACTACATTATAATAGTTGATTCGAGCTGATGTGAACCCTTAAACAGAACTGAATTTTTTTTGGCCATGAGTCAGTTATTTAGTCATATGATATGGGGTATTGGTGTTTTTAGGAATTGACGAATCCCCGTATCCGTATCCGTATCGGTTTACCGAGAGCCCGTCCTCTCCACCGGCTGTCCCCCGTCTGCCTCCCTCTTCACTGCAAAAGGTATTTTTTTTCATTTTTGCGAAAAATGTTGTACGCTCAAATTACTGTATATGTGTGGTATTCAGAATGCTGAGATTGAGACAGCTTGAGATATTTGTATATCATATGCTCAGATTGAGAATGCTGAAATTTTGGTGTATATATGCTGGAATTGTTGTGTATGTGTGATATTTGTATATCATATGCTGGAATTGTTGTATATGTGTGATAATTTAGCACTATTATGTTTGAAATTTATTCTCTTCATCAATTACATGCTGGAACAGTTGAGAATAATGATATTAACAAATAAACAGAGCACAAAGAATTCATCTCAGTTCTAAATGGCTGCCAGTACTCCTCCCGCTGGGTCGATGACCCGAGAACTAGAGCCTGTTAATGACAGCATGGCCCCACTCGACGTGACGGAACTGACCCCACCCCTGGAGGCGCCCAAGCAAGTTTCCTTTGAGCCGGCCAAGGAACCTGGCTCCGAGCCGGCCAAGGAACCTGCCCCCGAGCCGGCCAAAGAACATGCCCCCGAGGCGGTCGTCACAGCTGGCCAAGAGCAACCTGCCTCGGACTCCAGCTCCTCCAATGATGACTCTGACTCCGAGTCAGGTTCTAAAGAGGACGAGGCGCCGAGGAGGAAGTAGCACCTCCAACCCCTACCAGGTCTCAGAAAAGGAGAAAAGGCAACCAGTTGCCAGACAAGACGTATATCATCACTCGAGTCGACGACGTCAAAGATGTTCCAGCGTCCATAGAAGGCCGCCCAGACCTTCAGCAAAGCCTGTGGGTGCATAGTCTGCGAACAAGTTAAGATCACATGCAAAGAGTTCAGCCAGTTGACTGAGTCGACCCGAGATGCTCTCTTGAGGAAACTATGGGACAAGTACCAGATTCCTGCCGCCGACAAGGACAGAGTCGAAGTGCAAGCCCTTCGCATCATGGCTAGGGCTCTGAAGACTTGGTGATACGACGCACATAAAGTCCTGTACAACGATTGGGATACTAAAATTAGTAAAGATGGTCGAAGATACAAAAGGAAGACTGGGAGCAATTCGTTGCTCAAATAAGGAGTCCAGAATTCTAGGAGAAGAGTCGCTGGGGGAAGGAGCTTCGCTCCAAGAACACATTAGACCACAGCTCGACAGAAACCGGAGCATCGGGACCGTGTAATAGGTGTCGGGGATGGCGTTAAATGGGACAAAGTATTTCCCCGAAAACCCCGAGGATCACCGCCGCCCAAGGAGAGACAGTCAGGAGTATATGGAAAATTTGCGGGATCAAATGCGGGAGATTGCCGAGCAGACGTGGGTACGTATGCAAGTGCTCGTAGCGCAAGGTGGTCCGACCATGCTTCCCGATAACCAGCCGTCTGGATGGAGTAGCTGTGCATCCGCCTCGGACGATGGCCCCGACACGCTGAATCCCGTCGACAGCATCACCCTAAGTTTCATCCGCTAAATGAGTCATTATAGTAAATCATGATTTCATTGTCCTACTCTAATGAGGACGCACATCTATCCTCTGTTTCACAGGAAGCCACAAGATGCACATTCACGATGCAAATTCCTGGCATGAAGGTCAAGGTTGCACACGGCTAGGTTTTCCCAAGCGGAGGGGGCAATCATGCACTGTGTTCCTATGCGGGAGCACCATGCAAAGATGCAGGTGGACCTCGTCCTCAACGACTACAGTGATGTGTTAGTCCCTGTCCCCCCTGAAGCGAACTGACCAAGCTAGGGCAGTGCAAGAACTACTTCATCCAGTGGCTGAAGAGCCAAATTATTTTATCTGCGGCGGCCTCTCCTTGCACGGCCCCCTCTCCTCGCATGGCCCCCTCGTCCAACAACCCCTCTCCATCAGTCGGACGATCTCCGTTGGGCCTCAGCCAAACAACTCCGTCGTTTAAAGACCTGGAAGACCATCTTGTCAGGGGACCAGTACATGGAGCCGGTTTTGCAGTCCCCGGATGGCGCGGAGGAACCCAACAAACGATCCACCGGAAAGGCACTCTGAGGCTCAAGGCGACCAGCTGGATCAACCCAGAGGGAAGATTATCTCTCCCACCACACTAGCCGGAACACTGGAAGCAGCGATGGCGGCAGGCAAGAGTCCTGAGCCACTACACAGGAGGAAGAAAAGCAAAAAGAGACGGGCCGGCACCGGCGAGAAGGAAAGAAAGGAGCAAAAGCAGATGAAAAAATCCTTATCCTTCTCAGCATCATCATCCAAATTATCTACACGGAGCATGGGTCTCTGGCGAGAGGTTTTCTATCTAGGTCAAGACTTGCTCCCGTAGGATGAGTTGGACAATCTTTCGGAGGACATGAAGGCGCTGCATGAAGATTTACCTAAAGATGTCCAGAGATCCGGAAACATTTTGCCAATATTGGAAGGTCAAGGTGCCAAGAGATTACAATTTCTTCATGGAGAACGACCAGGACACCTTCGACATCAACTTTGAAGACCTCTTCAACATGTACAACCTCTATAGGCTCGACACCACGATGGTCAGGCTATGGGCTCTCTACCAAGCCCAAGAGTGCAGACGTCTACGCGACTCCAATATTGGAATAATCGATCCGATATGCATGAACGAAGGCTATGCTGCGACCCCGGACGATCGAGTCTTTCTAGAAGATACCTTACGCATGCGTTCATCGTTCATAAGGACAAGGACTACCTACTAGCCCCCTACATCCCTCCGTAAGTCCTTTAACTTAGCACCGTGGGAATTTTTTGTTTTTTACGCACGTATCTCTGCCTGCTTACGTCCATTTGTTCACATTTACGCAGCGACCACTAGGGTCCTCATTGTGATCATTCCATGCTGGGCCAAGGCATTCTACCTTGACTTCGACGAGACCAAGAGATCGGACTTCAGCAATATCACTAATATTTTGGATACAGCTTTTTTCAAAGCCAAGTTCACGGGACATAGTAAAATGCCTTCAAAAGCGACAAGAATGGTACACCATTACAAACTTCCCTTCCAAAATTTCAGCCAAAAAATAGCGTGACATGTGGGTACTACACCTGTGCCCACATGGACTGCTGGATCCGGTCAAAGAACAAGCATTGGAAAGATATGAAAGAACTGAAGGCTTGGTGTGAGCTGGGAAGTCACTTGTACGACTGGCATTAGGACTTTGCCCGCATCCAAAGAATCTTCGCCAAAGTCATCAACCTTGAAGTCATCAATCCAATGGGTGAATTCTACGCGCCCCCAATTTTCGAAGCCAAACTTAAGCGAGCATCGATAGATTCGTTGTTTCTGAATTGACGAATAGTTGCCACTATGTTCTTTCTACACTTAACAACTTTATCTTTGTCGCTCGTCAAACATACTTGTGTTCTTTTATACTTGTGATCAATGGTTATGTGAAGTGTTATGTGATTATGAATGTGTTATGTCAACTGTTATGTGATTACGTGAATGTGTTATGTGATTATGAGCTTTGACTATGTGCTGAATATATTTGTGAAATTTGTGAATATATTGTGAAATTTGTTTGTGCTGAATACAACTACACAATAGCCACACTACTGACGGGCCCTTATAATATGCCTGTCAGTGAATTGGAAACCACTGACAGGCACTCAAAAGTGGCCCGTCAGTGGTGATACCTCCAGGGCGAGCCACGGCCAGCCCTGGAGGGGTTTCCGCTGACGGGCAAATTGGGCCCGTCAGTAGTCACGTACACTACTGACGGGCGGCCCGCCCGTCAGTGGAGGGCACCCCTCCACTGTCATTCCTAGGCTGACGGGCACCCGAGCCGTCAGTAGAGGGGTTTTACTGCCCGTTAGTAAAGGCCCTTTCTGCAGTAGTGAAAGAACAACGGGCCATGTGCTGTGTCTGCTGCTCATGTTGCCGAATGGATTTATTCCGTCCGTACTCATACCAAACCTGATATTCCTCGGATCACTACCGAAATCTGGGTATTCAGCGTCGATTGCCCTCCACTGACAAGCATCAGCTGGGTGTCTCAACACCCCATCCTTTCTTCGCCCCTCTTCGTGCCAACGCATCAGCTTTGCCTCCTTCTTGTTACCAAATAAACGCTTCAAACGGGGGAGAACTGGAAGGTACCATACAACCTTTGCAGGGGCACCACTCGTTAGTGATGTGTTGCACACCGGACATTTGAGCAGCTCTTTATATTCTTTGCGATAAATAATGCAGTCATTCCGATAAGCATGGAGTCTCTCTACATCCTATCCAAGGGGGGCAGACCACCTTCTTGGCTTCCTCGGTGCTCGTAGGCAACACGTTCTCCTTTGGAAAAACCATCGCAAGGTAAGCCAGTGTCTCATCGAAGCTTGCGTCCAGACAGTTGTGGGCTGCCTTGATCCTTAGAAGTTTGAGCGTGACTGATAGACGCGTGTGCTCAGGATCGCAGCTGCGATACAGTGGTTTTGTCGAGTCTTCCATCAGTTTCACAAACTTTGCAATCTCTCTTTCATCCTCGGGTTCTTCGACCACCTGGTCCGCCATGTGACTGTCCTTCAACATTTTAGCCCTGTCAAGTCTTCCCTACATTCAGAAATATGGTCTTCATCTTCTTTTGCGTCTTCATGTATGTCCTCTTCTTCTAAACATTCAGGAGTAGCTAAAATTTCCGCCTCCTCACCGTGACTTATCCAACATGTATAACCTTCCATGAAACCTCGAGTCAGCAAGTGTAGCTGCAACATGCCTCTCTCCCTAAACATAATCGTGTTCATGCATACACAACATGGACAACACATCTTATTCGCACCCTTTTTCTCCCTATCTTCCTCGGCCACATCTAGAAACTCATTCAAAGTAACGACAAAACTCCATGTTGCCCTTTCGCCGTACATCCAACTTCGATCCACCGATCCCTACAACAACAAACTGATTGATTATAGTCCAAATTAACAGAATAAACACAAAATTTACTCTTTTCTTTCATGTACTACATCGTACCAAAGAGAGCTCGCTAGCGCCGTCAAGGAGCGGACTCGAGAGCCTTCCGAATAGGGTAAGGAGAGAGAGGAGGGGAGGAGGAAAGAGAAGGGAAATGGGTGGAGAGGAGGAGGGAGGGTTAAAAGAGATCTAGGTCTAGATTGTATATCTAGGAGGAGGAGGGACGGAGGAGGGGAGGAGGAAAGAGAGGGAAAAGGGGTGGAGAGGAGGAGGGAGAGGATTGAGAGAGATCTAGATCTAGATTGTAGTATATCTAGAAGGACGAGAGAGGGAGGAGGGGGAGGATGGGGACGAGAACCAGCATGGCGGCCGCGCAATCTTGGGAGGCGCCCGCAGCTAGCCGTGTGAGGCGCATGAGCTCACTGGCCAGCTGCGGGTGCCTCCACTATTATATGTGCAGAATTATCACTGACGGGCAACAAATGGCGCCCGTCAGTGATAAGTATGCCCTCGAAGTGCAGTCCTGGAGCAACCTTACACTGATGGGCGTAAATTAACCCTTCAGTGGAAATCCTACATTCACTGACGGGCACGTTAAGGTTGCTGTCAGTGTAGATGCCAAGTTTCTCCTCTCTTGCCACTTCTACTGACGGGCGGGTATTGGGCCCGTCAGTAGAAGTTGGCTGCCTCGCCTTCTGCATCACATGTACTGACGGGCCCGAACTCGCCCGTCGGTGTTTCCTCTAATCAGCGACGGGCCTCCTCGTGCCCATCAGTGATGGTCATGTAGCAGAAGTGTTTTCTGAGGTAGTGTTCCAAAAATTGAAACACATGTTTCAACTACATTCACACAAACTTTTGAAATTTTGACCTTTTCACTACATGCATCCAGACTTTAGAAAAACCGAATCACAGGTTCTAATCGCACTCACAGAGCTTTCAAAAAAGTTCATGGAGGGATGAAGTTTCAAAAACTGGGATGAACTTTCGGAAGATTGAGGATGATCTTTCAAAAATTTGGGATGAACTTTCAAATTTGATGAAATTGACTTTTGAAAAATCGAGGTTTCACTTGATGGAATCCATCTTTCAGAAATTGAACAAGAGATTTCAATCCTCAACCCTCAAATCTTTCAGCCAAAGAAAATAAATAAATAAATCAATAATCCCTATAGAACCCTAAATCCCACCTCCTACCTCCTCTTCAAGCTGGTGGAGGGCAGTGACTAGAGGGCGAGAGAGAGAGAGAGAGAGAGAGAGAGAGAGAGAGAGATGATGATGAAGAGGAGGAAGAGCTAAGGTAGGTAGTTGGGAGGTTGAAAAGGGAAGAGAGATCATGGGGTATGAATGGACAGGGAGTATGAATGAATAAAGACACACGCTGACAACACCGCACATGCAAAGATTTTTAGACTTTCAGGAACATGCCCGGATAGCGACAAAGCGTCATCCAACTATGCATCACAAGTCATAGCGAATCTCATCTAGCTATACATGTAATCGTACAGTAACTGTAGAGCTGTTGCAATGTCGCAAATTAGCAGCTTAGTTACATAGATGCTATGGAAGTTTAAACTTTATTTACATGTTTTCTCGAGTTTTTAACTTTTGGTTATGCTTAATATTCGTGTGCCTCTGCATCCATCTCCGGTGAGCTAGAGAGTGCCTAACTTCGAAGGCACACCAATTGATAGCCGCCTCATGCTAGGATTTTCGAACAACTCAAATTTAACTCATGCTATAAGTTACAGAGTTTATTCCACTTTGAACCAGATATTTGTGCACCTGTGATAGGTTGCATCAGATTTTTAAATTTTTGACAACTTTGCACTAGATTTTAAACATGTATTCCACTTTGCACCATATTTAGTGCCTAGGAGCGAGCTGACATGGGAGCCATAGTGCTCAGGCTGACATGGTGATGACATCTGGGCACAGATCGGACGAGTATTCCTCCTGGGCATCTCAGATCTAGCACCGAAACAAACCAAACCGACCTATCGAGAAGGAGTTGGAGTGTGCATACTTGTTGCCGCTGTCATTGCCACCGTGAGTGCGACGGCGTGGTCTTCGTTGCCCCGCTTCTTTCAATTGAGAAAGTAAACGGTTTCTTGAAACCTACTCCTGTGCCAGCACCATGACCTATGGCTGTGGCTGGTTGCTATCATTGTTCTCATACTATGGCTTCACCTTCTTGGCATACTGCTGATCACCTCCTTGTCGTGTGACTTGAACGTCAGCTTCTTGGTGGCTAGTGCGCCTCCATAGTGGAAGACAAAGGAGAAACAGGTGGTGAAGGATGAGCTTGTCGTTACGCTTTTGGCTAGCGAAAGTTTGGCGAATGATGAGGTGGTTCCTAGCAGCATGTTCAAGTAGCAGTCATCGTCGGTGGTGGAGCTGGGGCGAGAGGAGTACCCGGAGCGGAGTCTGGGAGCAAGAGGGAGGCGCAGGCATCGGAGAAGGATGACGAGATGCTGCCATTGGAGTCACGTGAGGAGTTAGAGGTTGAGGTGGAGTTGGAGACGAAAACGGAGGAGGTCAACACCACGTGAGCAGGAGCATGCGCACCATAGAGATCCAGTGACACATGAAGTGGTAGCCGCAGGCCCTTGTAGAATAGATCGTCTTCACGGTTGCCTCCGAGGTGGGTGTGGAGAGTGGTGGGCACACAAACCAGGTCAGTTTGGTGCAACTGCGGAGACACCTAGGCAGAAAACAGATTTGAAAAGATCTAGGCTGTTGACTAGAGAGGGATGAATATGAAATTATCGAAAACTAATACCAATAGCAAATCCTACACATGTATTTTTATATCTTTAAGTAACCCTAGCATGCTAGTGATCAAAATATAGAAGGAAATAAGCATGGAGAAGTTGAAAGAGACATAAAAAATTGTTGTCAAACTTTGAGCCTTTGGTGAGGCTCTACGTCTTTTTTGAGGAAGCTTGATCCATATATCAAAGCCAGCACTGAAACGTGCTCTCCCCTCAAAGGGCTTGCCAATATGAAGTGCCCTTTCACTCGTGGTAGCTCTTCACCTCACGGTAAGCGAGCTCCAAACCTTCACAAACTTCTTGGGACTCTTCACAAACTGCTTAAAAACCCCCAACAAACTCCTCGCCATCTAGGAGACAGCAATCTCCAAGATTAACAGGCTAAATCAGTTTGGCTTGGAGATGAACTCTTGTTTGATGCTCAACTATGGATCAATCTCTCTCTCCCAAAGAGTTACTCACAAGGATGACAACTTAAGCTCAAGGAAATGTGGAGTAGCACTCAGGAGAGCAGAGGAATAGATTAGCAAATAGTTGGACGTGCAAAGAGGCTTACGGATATATATAACCAACCCCTCAAAAACTAGTCATTAGTGCAAAATCAACAGAGCCCGAAGGTTCCAACATGAACCCAGAGGTTCCGACATTTCAAATCAAAGGCTAGATCGCATGAATAACAACAGATCTCAGAGATTCTGGAAAGAACTGGGAGACTCTAAATTTTCAAAACAATGGATCTCGGAGACTCTAGCAAGAATCCTCAGACTCTGACTTTTGATAGCAACATCTGTGTTTTGTGTCCAGCAACAAATCTCGGAAACTCCGGAAAGAATTCAAAGGCTTAGACTTTCAAAGCACAATGGACAAGAGCAAGTGTAATGGAATAACCTTGAACAAGGCATAGTTAATGCCGATTCCCAGAGATTTTGACATTGCAGTCTGAGCTTCCGAGATTTCAAGGTACTCAATAGAGTGAGGAAAGTACGTGAACTCGAAGCTTCCAACATACAGACTCAGACATTTTGAGATTTCAAAGGATAAGTCCAGAAGGGATCTCGGACACTCTGGAAACTTCTGAAATTTCTGACTTTCAAACTCAGAAGATGTAGACATTTCCAGAACTGGAACTATGAGTTTTTAGGATAATCTTGGATGTTCTGTCATTAGGAAAACCAGACAAACGAGCAACTTTGAGTCCCGAGTTCCCAGATTCTTTACACATAAACGGAAACCTGGATGTTCTGACAACAATCCCAAAGGTTCTGACTTTTGCTAAAAGTGTGAGAAGAAATATATTTCGGATGCCTCTTTAGATTGGAAAGTTGATTCCTAGCTAAGCATTAGCATGGCGCTCTCACCAACTTCAAAATATTAGCCCTGTTAGTAGTACGGCTTTCCCTAAAATCAATGTCATTTGTTGAACCACCAAAAGAGCTAGAACATAGTCCCTAATCTTGATTTATTCAGCCATCCTTCCTTAACCGTTTTTGGCACTAATCATCTGACCATACTTGGTGCACAAATTATTCTCTTATTGTTTGTTACTAATCATCAAAATCCTTTTTTGGGGGGCCAAGATGCACTTTCAATCTCATCCTTTTTGGTGATGGATGACAACTCGATTAAAGCTTCCAGTTTGGATACAATACAATATTGTTTTGGGCCCTATGATATAGAGTGAGCTCCCCATAAAAAATGCACATGTTGGGCATGTTGGGCGTGCATAATGTTCAATTAACCATAAGAGGTAAAGAGCTATGCATGACAAGGTGAATGTAACGGACTGACTTTTAGAGGTTTCTAAAATCTTTTATTAGAAAATGAGAGCTAGAAAATCTCATGAATGTTTTCTGCACTAATTAAAGCTTAACTAGAATTTTCCTAACTCTTTTTGAATTAATATAATTAATTTAAGCATAATATTGGTTGGTAACATTTTATTTGGCATATGCATACTAAAATATGCATCCGTGAATTCTAGAATTATTGGAGTTGGTTTCGCATTTATTTGAGTTTCTATTTTTTAAAGAAAAAGAAGTTTTTTCTTCTTTCTTTCTCCCTGAGCCCCCTTCTCCCCACCGAACGGGCCAGCCTTGCTGGCCACTCCCTAGGACCGGCCCAAGCCGAGCCAGACCCTTCTCCCCGCCTAGGCCGGCCCAGTAGCCAGCCCAGCCGTGCCCCCACCTGGCCACTCGAGCGGGCCTGGGTCGTACGCGCCTGGGCCACCACCTAGCCAGGCGGGCTGGTACTGCCGAGCTGCCTACCTGCCCTGTGGGCTGCGTGGGGCTGCAACTGGGCCATGCTGCGTGCGTGGGCCTGCCAAGACGGCAGCGCACAGTGCCGCTACCCGCGCAACTGCTGCCATGTATCCCGGCCACGCATGCCCACAGATCTCACCCCCATCTCCTCGTTATAAAAGGACAACACATCTCCATTGTTTTAGTTCTTTTCTTTTCTCCCTGCCTTGCTCCATCCCATAGACCATGATCTCATCTACAAGCCACCGGAGCTAGCGTCGTCTACACCATGTCGCCTCGTCGTCTCGCTGTCTTACCACCGGAGTCCATCATTGTCTTACCGCCGAAGCTTGTTGCCCCCTCACCCACCATCCGTTCCCATGAGCATCTCTTCCTCTCCTATTCTATTTGTTTTCTTTTTCTCTTTCTTAGCTGAGAGCCATGCAAGCATCAATAAACTAGCCAAGCAACGCATGCATGCAGTGATGGATCTCATGTCTCATCTACAGAACGTGAGCACCTCAACTTTTCTCCAGTACACCATCACTCTCCAAAGCACACCATGTCTCCAATCTTAGGATAAAAATTGGATCAATCTCGACCCGATAAACCTATTGGTGCAATTGGATTTCAAATTCAATCCCTAGATTTTAAATTTATTTGAATCTACTCAAATTTGAGTGAATTTTGGCCAAATTTCAATGTAACTTTGTACTGGATAAAAATTCTGAAAGTATTTTAATTTTCATAAGATTATAGAATGTGTAGGAGATACCTTGAATTTGTCCATGATTTTAGGAATTATATATAATTATATATAATTGTTTTTAGCTCTATTTTAATTATTAAAAATAGAAATACTTTTTGTTTTTGTAATTTAATTTTTTAAGTAATATGTACTGTCTAGTTCATTGTGGTAAATTTTGGTAAAATTTCATCACCTTTTATCAGAGTAATAACTAATATATTATTTAAGGCTAAAGTTCACGTACCAGATATATATAATCTCATGCTTATTGTTAACTAATATCTTGCTGTAATTATTGTTAGCAATTATTTTAGATGCTGTATAATTAATATTTATATGATATGACTAGGTTCTCATATAAGGTTTGCCATTTTATTGTATAACTCTCCTTCGGAAAGGTAGATTGTTACTATGTTATAATGTTGGAATAAAATATGCAGCGATATTAATTAATCTAATAATCATGTCATGACTCTGTACCTAGTAGCATGCCTAGGACTTGCTTTGTTTTTGTTTGAAATTTAGCATGATTAAAATTTATTTCATTAATAAATATTATTTTAAAAAGTAATGTTATTAATTAAATAATCTAGATAATGCTATTCTGTTAATAAAGATGTTATTTTCTATTAATATTAATGTACCATGTTGCATGTATTAAATAATACTTAATCTAATATTTTATTCCTTTATTTATTACTATTATATACGTTAATGACCCTATTTTAGGACACCAAAAATTAAGGACATCTTAGGGTTAAAACACTATCCTGATCTTCGGTGCTTTCTATCTGTCGTCAATTCCCTCATCTCCTTTACTTTTGGTTTTTGTTCTTGAAGTGAATCGATTTCCCTATCACGTTTATTTTTGTTTCGCTTTATTTTGCGTTACATCGATTAGGGAGTGAACCCAACACCGAACCCGTCTTCAAAGATCAGCAGTTTGACGACAAAGGCATGCCCCCTCTTCTTGATCATGTTGATCCAATATTTTTAAATTCATTATATTTTAATGTGCATGCAGTTTTATTCTCGTAACTAGGAGTCGACTGACACACTTTTACTATATCCACTTGTCACCCTTTTTACCTGATAACCTGAGTAGCTTATTACTTTAATATTCAGAATAGGGTAGAGATATTGCTTAACCATGCTTAATTATCCATAGGATTGTTTTTACTTGCCTCCTTGGAGGAACAATCTTCGGACATTTATACCATTATTGAAACTTTGTTAAGCTCGCTGAGCTAGGGCCACATGCCCATTGTCCCCCCTCTCTATTCTTCCATTTCTACTCTGGGTGAATTTTACCATCTAAAAGGTGCGCACGGTAGCTGGATCAGGTTGGAAGGAGCAATTGGTGCCCGTATCAAATAAGTTCGAAGTCATGACTTGAGAAGTGTGAATATAGTATGACCACATGCTATATGGGCACTGGCTTGATTAAGTAGGTCAGTCGAACTTTGGTGTCAACATTGCCGTACCACAGAAAGATGGACGTAGCTACGAGGGCCTCGGCACATATGGGAGGCTAGAGGGTCGAAAGAGGGTCGAAACATTCTATCAACTCCGTGTCAGACCTGGTGGCCATGTCATATCAAGGGGAGATTGGCTAAAAATCTCGTCATGGTCACCTTGCCGTCACGGTGATGGGCGTGTGTGCAAACCCGATCAGCTTGGCATAAGGGGATGATCGTGCCATGTAGGTAAAGTGTACAATCTCTGTAGAGTGTCAAACTAATTGATTAGCCATATCCACGGTCATGGATTTCACATAACTCATTCCTGATGAAAACAACCTGTCTTCCTTCCCTTGCTATTTTTGTCTACCCATTTCTGGAAATGTGAATAGGTGGTTGGAATTTATGGATGTTCTAGGCCGGATTCCTTACTCATATATGTTGGTTGTGGACCCTCACATTTATGAGAAATACCTGTGAGATAAAACCTGATTTTATATCAAAGCTACCTTTGAAATTATCATAATATTTACAACAACAAATTGTTTTTACGCAAAATAGCCATACAACCTTCCTTTGCAGCCTCATATAAATTGGTTTAGGTGCTTCCATACAAGGGGGTACATTGAGTACACAAAGTACTCATTGACATGTTTCGTTATTATGGTGAACAAATGAATAAGCTGCAAAAGATGCTGACAGCGACTACTACTGCGATGACCCCAAGGAGCAAGGTCGCGTGAACTTCGTCGATTGCCTATGGCTAAGATGGAGCCATCAAGTTTATCACTTTCTTTCTACTGCTTTATGAATTGTAATAGTCATGTGACCAAGTACTCTATTTAAAGCCTTGTGGTTTCTATCATGAAGACTATGTTGTAATAAGTTTGACAGGGTAATGTTATCATTTCGATTGTGTTCATTAGCTTGATCCTAGAGTAATGATGTTACACTGAAGGGGGTCTGGAAGTTAAGTCCAGACTCTCACAGTGAACATGGCAAATAGATATTGCATGATATATAAGATATGAAGATAGAAACATACAACCATGTCATGTAGCAATATATAAGCACTCATGTCACCAACAATAAGAGTTTACAAGACAATACAAGAGTCTCAAATAAGAACCAGTCTTTAACTCAAACCAAACCACCTAGCTACAACACTCCCAAAGGCAAAAATTGAAGGATGCTAAGAAGCTAGACTCTAAGCTATCGAATCCTACCCAGTCGACGAAGAAGGTACCAAAGCAGCGACGATTGGTGCAACGGTTGTAGAGGCAGGTGGAGGTGATGTAGTCAAAGTTGTAACACGTGGAGCAGCTGAGGGCGATGGTGGAACATGAGGTGCAATGTTCCTTTCTTGCTCGAAAACTTTCTCTTCTTGACAGCCTTTAGAAAAGCCATCAATGCTCTTTGAAAGGTATCCCTGTAGCTTTCCTAGCACTACCCTTCTTCGGTTTGGGTGCTGTCTTTTCTGGGACAATGGGTTTCCCTTTGACACTACTAGTGGAATTCTTCTGCTTATCTTCTATAGCGTTAGCCTTCTTAGCATGAGTTAAAAAAATTTCTGCTGAGGATTCCATCTCCTCATCTTTAGAATAGTTTTAAGCTTGCTCTACTTGGGAGCCTTAGCTTTACCTTTGTCAGCATTGGAGTTTCTAGCCTTTGGGTTGTTCTTCATTGTTTTCTTTTCCCTGTTGCCCTTAGCAACAGCCGACGAATGGTTCCTTTCATAGGAAGACATGATATAAAGAGAAAGCTGATAGATGACTGCATGAGATAAGTACAAATGGGAGCTCAAAGGTCAAGAACAAAATTTGAAAACATTTTGTAGAAGAAGACATAAGAAACCCAAGTCTTCAGTGAAGCTTGGAGGTTCTACGATCAAAGCGGAAGTTCCAGAAACTACCTCTGGACACATTTCTCAAACAACTTGGAAGTTCTAAGATTTTCTTGGAGGTTCCGAGTTTGCATTTCTATCCAGCCAGATGTCAAACTCAGACATTCAGGGAGAATCTCGAATGTTCCGAGATTCAAAAAGATGGGGTCAAAACTGATTTTCAAAGAGGTTCTGAAATTTTGTCAGGGTTTCTGACTTCCTTCTACTCAGAGAACAAAGAAGAAGTCAGAAGCTCTGGGAAATTTTTTGGAAGTTCTAAGTTGCACTAAAATCTAGGGTTTCTAAGCTTAACCACGTGAAGGAATTAGGGCTATTTTGCACAATTCTCTATGGGATTTCAATCCATTCTAGAGCAAAACAAACAAAGAAGTTGAGGTTTACCCATGGGATGGACAGCGATGCTAGAATTTGGTGGAGGAAGTTATGGATCTAGCAGCCGTGCCCTAACTCGATGATGGCTGCACTACTCTTGTGGCAATGGGCGGTGAGGAGGCCAGGCGACAGCAGCAGATGATCAGTGGCGATCGACGCTAGACCAGTGTGGTCGAGACATAGACTGATAGTGATGAGAGGAGGCGCAGGAGTGGCATCGACGCTAGGAGTCAAAAGAACTCGGAGGCGCCAAAATGGCAGTTGGATGCTCTGAGAATAGGGTTAGTTTGAGCGCTTGAGCCCTTAAGTGAAAATGGTTTAGCGCAGAACTCAGAGATTATGAGAAAAAGTCAAAGGTTCCAAGAAGTCTCAGAGAACCACACGATAAAATCGGAAGGGCCAATTTTGAGTACACAGCAAATCTCGGATGCTCCATGAAAAATCTCGCAAGTTTCAAGATCGCGTGTAAAGTTGAATAAAACGACCTTGGAGGCTCCGGGAAAAATCAGACTTCGAAAACCCTAAGCGGCGTGACAGTGTCAATTCTCAAACACTGAGAA
The DNA here is from genome assembly GCA_019208055.1 of Stipa capillata. Classification (NCBI taxonomy): domain Eukaryota; kingdom Viridiplantae; phylum Streptophyta; class Magnoliopsida; order Poales; family Poaceae; genus Stipa; species Stipa capillata. Next base: position 43,210 of record JAGXJF010001440.1, read on the forward strand.
AAGGTCACAAGTACTAAGTTTGTCTATTGGAACATGAAGTTGAATCATGGAAGCTGCTTGAAAAGTCAAAAGCTCTGAGTTTCAAATCAAAAGCTTAGTTGCGTAGATCTGAAAGACTTTTCAAGGAAGTTTAGATAGAGCATGTCTAGGGGGTTCCTTATTATTTCACATCCACTTGGAGAACAACCAGTCAATCAAAGCAACAATTTGGATATAAATTGGACAAAATCAACTCAAATTCTTGGTAAAAATAGAGCAAAGGTGCTCAAAATTCACCAAAAATCCCAGAAAGCAAATAAGTCCTAAAGAACCAAAGATGGTGATGTTTGACGGTGTTGCCACTATGTCTAAGCTAGAATTATGCACTAGGACCTCTATGTATTGGAAACATGGGAGACTATCATGCAAATGCTCATAGTTTTACATATCCATCACTCAAAGGAAAATAAACACGCAAAAACATTGTTTTGTTCACACTTTATGGTATGTATTTGCTCATCGAGAGAACAATACTTCTCCTTAGTGTGTTCACCCATCTTAAGCTCCAAAAATCAAACAAAGGAAACATATGTGCAAAGTTTCAAACAATGTTTTGAGAATCCAAGATATTTAACTCACTCTTCAACTCACAAAACCTATGATCATCTAAGGGCTTAGTGAAGATATCCGCTAATTATTTTTCCATCATTACATGACTCAAAGCTATATTTTTTAGTCACATGAACCCTAAGGATGTGATGTTGGATATCTATGTGCTTAGTTCAGGAGTGTTGGATGCGGTCATTGGCTATCTTGATTACGCTTTCATTATCACACAAGAGTAGCACTTCATTCTAATTGACACCATAATCCTTCAAAGTTTGTCTTATCCCCAAAGCAATTGAGCACAACAACTACCTGTGGAAATGTACTCCGCCTTGGTGGTGGATAATGCTACAAAGTTTTCTTTCTTGGATTACCACGACATTAAGGATCTATCAAGGAATTGGCATGTACAAGAGGTGGAATTCCTGTCAACCTTGCACCGTGCATATCTGAATCCGAATATCCAACAAGATCAAACTAGCACCCTTGCGATACCACAAACCTAGGTTGGGTGGTTAAACTATATATCTAGGGATTCTCTTGAAAACCATTGAAACCTTGCATGCATGCACACACTTAGCTTGATGTTGAGCCTAGATGCACAAAATAACGAAGGGAGCCAATCATGGATCAATATATGTTTTGATCCATGGGTTTACCTTCCACATTGACATCGAGGTGGCCATTGGTTTGTATGGGAGTGTTGATAGGCTAGGAAGGTTCCATCTTGGAGTTGCTTGACTTGTAGTCGAAGGAAGAACTTGAACTCCCTCATCATGGACATCTCAAACTTTTTGGCCGTCATCTTTCCAAGTTCTTCACTAAATGCATTGTTAGTAGACCTGAATATAATATCATCTACATATGTTTGGCAAACAAACAAGTAGCCATCAAGAACTTAGTAAATAATGTGGAATTAATCTTCCCAAATTTGAATTCCTTTTTTAGTAGGAACTCCTTAAGGCACTCATACCATGCTCAGAGAGATTGTTTGAGATCGTATAGTGCCTTATGGAGCTTATATACGTGGTTGGGACACCTGGGGTCTTCAAAACCATGGGGGGTTACTGACATACATCTAATTCATTTATATTGCCATTAAGAAATGCACTCTTCAGATTCATTTGATAAAGCTTGATATTGTAATAGTTGCATATGCAAGCAAGATCCTAATAGCTTATAGTCTAGGAACCGGGGCATAAGTCTCCCCAAAATCTAAACATTTGACTTATGTGTACCCTTGGGCCACAAGTCTAGCCTTGTTATGACTTGTGCATTCTCGTCTTATTTGTTGTGAAAATCCACTTGGTGCAGATGAAATTTTGACTTGGTCGTTCCACAATCGTCCACACCTCATGCCGGTAAAAACTTGTTCAAATCTTCGTACATGGCATTCACCCAATCCAGATCTTCGAGAGCATCTCTACCTTGGTAGGCTCCAATGAGGAAAGAAACAAGCAATGTTCACAAAAATTTGCAACACGGGAGTGGGTTTGAGTCCCTTTGCACATGTCGCCAAGTATTTGGTCGACCATATGGTCCCGTTGCAAGCTTTTATTGATCCTCGGATGATCCGACTGAGCTTGAGGTTGAACTTAAGGTTGTACTTGAGGTGCCCTCACACTTTGAACCAAACCTTGAGTGGATGTGGAAGGCTTCACTTGAATTGATAACGTGCTCTCCTTGACCTTAGTTGGCATCAATTCTCCAAGTGGCATGTTCTTGATCAACTCATCACCATCTCCTATATCAATAGGTACAGTGTCTACTTGACAAGCCATTATTCTCATCAAATAGTATGTCGCATGTCTCCTCAGTTATACATGAAGTATTATTGAATACATGATATATGTGTGCATTAGAAGCATAGCCGAGAAAGAAACACTCATCCCACTTCGGAGCAATCTTTGAAAGCCTTTGCTTCTTGTTTAGGATACAACCGTTGCTCCAAAAGATGCGGAGGTAAGAGCTCACATAGGTGACGTGACCAATAGGTCAATGTGGAGAAGCTCGAGTGGCCTTGTGGTATGCATGACATTCTTGGTGAGATGTAGTCCACCGATTTGCTTCCCAGCTTGGCATGTGCTGCAAAGGCGATCCTTTTCAAAAGTCACGTTCTTGACACTAATAATGTAGTCACCCTTGAGTAGCTTGACTACTTTCCTAAATCCTACATGAGCCAACCTTTTATGCCATAGGAAACCTAAAGAGAACTTGGCAACAAGCATGTTGTATACAAGAGTTGTTAGAGGAAATATCAACCAAGTAGAGCTCACATTTCCTAAAACCTTTGAAGACTATGAACGATCGTGATTCTTAGTCACAAAGACACCATGCTTAGTGAAATTATACTTAAGATCAAGATCATAAAGTTGAGATATGGATAAAAATTTATATCTTAAGAAGTTCACAAGAAAGACATTGAAAATGGATAGATCATGTCAGATAGTAATTTTACCTAATCCCATTACCTTCCCTTTTGCATTGTCACCAAAATTAATGTTCTCATGTGGTGATCCTCTACAATCAAATGAGGTGAACATGCTCTTTCCCCCAGTCATATGATTGGTGCATCCACTATAAAGCACACAATCTTTTCACCGAAGATGTAGTCCTACAAATCAAATTGGGCTTGTTTAAGTACCCATACCTTCTTAGGTCCTTGAGTGTTAGACACAAGAGCCATGCGCATCCAAATAGAACTCTTCCTTAATCTATCACCAATCTTAGCACTAACAAACTTGGCTTGGATCTTACCATCCTTGAACTTCCTAAGAACATAAGAGGCGTCAAAATGACCAACAAGGTTAGGACAACCCTTTTTAGCCAAATGACCATCAAAAGTGGAAGCTTGCACTTACTTATTCTTTGCTTGCATGAACTTGGTCTTCGGATATTGTCAAAGAGTCCATGCCTTACCATTTTCATTGTACCTAGGGTAAAGCCCAAACCCTTATGGTTGAAGATTTCATTTTGGTGGCTCAAAATTTTCTTTAGGGCCTTACTACCCTTATAGCATTTGAGCAATCCATGTTGGAGTTGGGCCTTCAACCTAGCATTCCTACTTACAAGTCTCGCTCCACATGATATGGGGTTAGAAGCACTAGCGACATCAACATGAGCAATAACAGGAGAATTCATAGACAGTGAATCAAACGTAGGACATGTCATTTATACACTCTCTTGAGAGTAAATGGATTGCTTGTCAAGAAGAGAAAGATGCTTGCCCTTGAGGATATTATGAGATATCTTAAAAGTTTTATAATTTTGTTTGTTCTTAAGTTCTCAAGCCTAGGATTTTTACAAACACACTTAAACTCCTCATGAGGATTTTCAAGTCTACGATATGAGAAATTAAGCTCCTTATGCTTAAGGTTAGAGCCTCATTTTTCTGTATCTCCTCACAAGCAACACCTCTTGCTTCTCAAGAGTGGCAACAAGAGCATCATAGCTAGGCATAATCAAATCATCAAACAAATCATCATCATTGTCATCATAGGTTAGAGACTTGGTGATTTGTGATACCTTTGACCCTTTTGCTATGAGACAAATAGGTGCCTCATCATCACTAGAGTGGTCGAAGAGAGACTTGGCGGGTCTTGGGTTTGCCATGGCTAGACTGGCTAGACCGGTAACTCCATCATCAGGGTCGGTGTTGGAGGTTGAGTCATTAGAATCTCATTCCTCGCTAAAATGGGCTTGATCCTTGTAATGACTCCTCTTAACAAGCTAGCCCTTGCCATGACGCTCCTCCTTCTTGTACACCTTCTCCTTCTCATCATTTTTTTCCTTCTTGTTGGGACAATTCACAATGAAGTGCTCTGTCTTGCCATACTCAAAGAATGCTCTCTTGGTGAGTTTCTTCTTTATATCCTTTGAGTACTTGTGGATTTCTTCCTTTGCCGAGGAACTTGCCAGCACCATATTTTTTGAACATCTTGGAGAATCTTCTCACAAAAGAGCAACATCTTTTTCATCTAGTTCCTCTTCTTCTTCTTCGTCGCTTGAGTCATCCCCAATTACATGCTTGTCCTTCCAAGCGATGTTCTTCTTGAGGCTTGACTTGGAGGCCACGAGCACTTCCTTGTCTTGTATTACCATCTCATGAGTAATGATTCTTCCAAGCACCTAAATGAGAGTCAACTTATTAAAGTCATCCCTCTCTTGGATGAGCATCATCAAGTATTCATACTTGGGCGAGAGTGCTTATAGCATCTTCTTGACAATGAAGCGGTCGGTGATCTCCTGGCACCCAAGAGAGTTGAGCTCGTTCATAATATGATTCAGGTGAGCGAACATTTTATTCACACCATCATTCTTCATCATGGTGCAGCAGTCGAGCTTGCTTGTTAGAACATTGAGCTTGCACTCCTTGATGGAAGAAGTTCCCTTGTGGATCTCCATGAGCGCGTTCCATATGGTCTTGGTGTCCTCAAGCATGCTCACCTAGTTGAATTCATCTAGGCTCAATGCATTGAGATTGCGTTCGTTGCTTGGGTATTGAGGTGGATGTTCCAGTAGTTACCCTCGGTGAGCTTGCCTTCATAAGCACTACATAACCATCAACAAGAGCATGTCATATGCTTGGGCTAATGGCCATTAAGTGTATCTTCATTTTGTGTTTCCAACTAGCAAAGTTCAAACCATCAAAGAATGGACCTCTCCCCACTGCATCCCCACACTAGTAGACATCATATCTCTCTAGGTGGTTAAACCTAAGAAATGGGAGCACGGGGCTCTGATACCAATCGAAAGGATCTAGGCTATCAACTAGAGGGGGGTGAATAGGAGATGATAAAAAACTAATACCAAAAGCAAATCCCACACATATAGTGCTACATCGCTTAGTAACCCTAGCATGCTACTAATCAAAGTACACAAGGAAACAAGTATGGAGAAGTTAAAAGAGACAACCACACGAGAGACACAAGATTTTTTATCGAAGTTGATGCCTTTAGCAGGCTCTGTGTCTCCGTTGAGGAAGCTTGATCCATAGATCAAAGTCGGCACCAAAACGTGCTCTTCCCTCAAAGGGTTTGCCAACGCGAAGCACCCCTTTAGTCGTGATAGCTCTTCACCTCACGGTAGATGAGCTCTAAACCCTCAAAAACTTCTTGGAACTCTTCACAAATTGCTTGAAAGCTCCGAAGTGATTCCTATCTTCTAGGAGACGCCAATCTCCAAGAGTAACAGGCTTCAATCAGTTCGGTTTGGAGATGAACTCTTGTTTGATGCTCAAGTATGGATCAATCTTTTTCTCAAAGATTTCCTCACAAGGATGATTACTTGAGTTTGAGGAAATGTGGAGTAGCACTCAGGAGAGCAGGGGAATGGATTAGCAAAGATTTGGGTGTGCAAAGAGGCTTAGGGGTATATATAGCCAATCCCTCAAAAACTAGTCGTTAGTGCAAAATCAGTAGAACTCGGAGGTTTCAATATTTCAAATCAATGGCTAGATTGCATGTACAATAACAGATCTTGGAGACTCCAGTAAGAATCCAGAGACTCAAAAATTTCAAAACAATGGATATTTTGCATATATAACAATGTATCTTGTAGATTCTTCAAGCATCCGAAGACAACGATTTTTCAAAGCAACAGCCATATTGCATGTCAAGCAGTGGATCTTGGAGACTCCGGTAATAATCTGTAGACTCCAACTTTTAGAGCACAGCGGGCAAGAGCAAGTTTTGACGGTTCTGACTTTTAACCCAGAATCTCTAAAAAATTGAATGGCCTTGAACAAGGCATAGTCAGTGCTAATTTCTGGAGGTTCCGACATTGCACTCAGAGCTTCCGAGATTTTAAGGTACTCAATAGTGTGAGGACAGTATGTGAACTTGGAGTTTCCGACATAGTGACTCAGACATTATGAGATTTTAGTGGATAAGTCTAGAAGGGATTTTAGACACTTCAGAAACTTTCGAAAGTTCCAACTTTCAAACTCGGAGGACTTAGACATTTTCAGAAGTGGAACTCAGAGATTCTGTGCTAATCTCGGATGTTCTGACATCCTGAAAATAAGATAGATGGGCAACTCGGAGACTCCGAGTTCCCATATTCTTTACACATAAACAGAAAACCGAATGTTCCAATAACAATCCTAGAGGTTCCAACTTTTGATGAAAGTGTGAGAAGAGATGGTTTTTAATGGCTTCTTTGCACCGAGAAGTTGATTTCTAGCTGAGCATTAGGAAGACACTCTCACCAGCTTTCAGCTATTAGCCCTCCCTAGTACTACAACTTTATCTAAACTTAATGTGATTCCTCCAATCATCAAAAGAGCTAGAAAATAGTTCTTAGTCTTTGTTTTTTCGAATAATCATTCCTTAGAACTTTCTAGTGGTCATCAACGCTGGTTATATCATCGCTTTTGGAACTAAATCACCTGATCATACTTGATGCACACATTATTGTCTTAATCATTTGTCATTAATCATCAAAACCCACTTAGGAGACCAAGATACACTTCCAACATTCGATCAGTGCCTAGCTGTCCTCGCCACGTCTGTCTGAGCGGTGAGGCCCCCATGTCATCTCGTTCTCAGGCTGTTGCAAAGTGGAATTACACGTATAAAATCAAGTGTAAAGTGGTTAAAAATTTAAAATATGATGTAACATGTTACATGTCCACAAATATATGGTTCAAAGTGAAATAAACTCTTAAGTTGCAAGAGGATAGATTGCCCGAGAATTCAAGGCCTCTAGCCCATTCCGTATGAGCATTGAGTATGTGGTTTTGTAGGTCAAGTTTAAGTGTTAATCCAAAGCATCATGCCTATTAATTCTTTACAAGATGTGCGCGCATCAAAGTTGAGACCAACTCCACATCGATCAAATGCTAGGTTCCGTTGAAACGAAACACTATTTTGAAGGGAAAGGCAAATTATGGTTTTCTTTACTAGCCAGCTATGCTATATTGTTACTAAGTATGCTTTCGATCTGATCTTTCACAAGGAAAGAAAGAACGTCTACACATATAGCTAGACAACATTCTCGATCCCTGTCAAACTTTCAATATCTATGCAAGTATAGCTACATGTAGCTGAACTTTCATTTTGCAGCCTGCAGGAAAGGAAATTTGAGGATGCATAAGCACATGAACTCAAGCACTACTTGGTACAAGCAGTTTGATAGGGAGGTATCCTAATTAGCTTTAGTTGCAGATAGAGGAATTAGTGTTTCACTTACAAGATATATGTAGTGTATTTTAACAGTATTAGGCCATGGTATAGAGTATAGATCTTACACTACTACAAAAATCATTTGTACAGACGGTTCGGAACCCCCGTGCGGGACGGTTTTTCGAACCGTCTGTACGAAAGAGTCTGTACAAATCAGGTTACAAATAGATTAGTACAGACGACTCCCAACAAGAACCATCTGCACTAGTCGAATAGCACAGACGGTTCTAGTGTGGAACCATCTGCACTACTAGATTTATACAGACGGTTCTAGTTGGGAACCATCTATACTAATAGATTTGTGCAGATGGCTCCACGCCTAGAGCCGTCTGCACAAATCTTTTGAATGGTACCTCGAAACAGTTTGTACAGACGGTTCCAAATATGGAGCCATCTGTACAAACGCTTTGGAGGTACTGTTCAAAGCATTTATACAGACGGCTCTTGGAATAGAACCGTCTGTAAAAAACCTTTGTACAGACGGTTCTGTCCGTAGAGCCGTCTGTACAAAGAATTTGTACAGATGGTTCTAGAACTGGAACCGTCTGTACTCTTGCGAGTCGTGTTTCCGCTGCCGCGGTAGCAGTGCGGCAGGGCATATAGTCATTGATCTCAAACTTTTTCATTCACAAGCTAACATTAAACGTCATTCATCAACAAATTACAAGACAAGTCATTCTTAGGGAGAAAAAAACTCTTAAAGTCATGTGCAAATTTTGAGGACTATGAAATTCTCTGGCCTCCTTCAACAACTGGGGTAGTATGAAACCTATTAACCATTTTTGAACATACCGGATGCCCTCACTCTCGAGCTCATTTATAGGAAACTTAAATGTCTGCAGAAGGAAACTAAAACAGGTTAGGCACAACGTCAGAATGATGAAAAATGTAACTGAATATGATGTAATGACACTTACCTCCGGATCTACCGCACTAGAACTAGCGATCTGCAACATATATGTTGCGACATAGTATCCATAGAGGTTGCTGCCCGGCGGCTACTTGTGGCACTGCAGAAATCACGATTACGTGCAGGGTAAATTTAGTTTTATTGAATACATACTAGAATGTGCGAGGTCATATTCATGGGCGAGGGAGGAATTATTACCGGGAAATGAAATCGGTGGGTCGGTTCAGCTGTTGTAGTTTTTACAGGCCCCCCCCTTAGAAATGTACTTCTTGAACGCCCCGTCGAGCACCCTCATCAAATTTGTGTACTTCTCTGGTGGGTAGTCCCTGGAGTCGAAGTATGTGACATGTTGATGTTGTGGTTCGATACAAACGAGCATCCAGTGGAAGTCGTAAGTGTACGGTACAAGAATAAGGCGCTTAGTACAGAGAACGAGCATGGCCTCTGAGATGTAATCCTCGACCTCCTACGGGTTGTATTGGACCATTGTGGATATGACCACTTGTGGATCAAGGAATCCGATATTAGGATTTTCTGTCCTAGCCTCTTGAAACATATGTTTACACATAAGAGTAAAGTTATTGAAAGAGCGTATCAATGAGTTAGGTAGTTCACTTAGCATAAACCGTGATTCATAACACTTACAGTGTCCAGCACCTTAATAGGCTGACATCGAGGGCGTCGTGACAGTATAGGTCGGATACATCCTTGAACTCGACAATGAAGGTTCCACCTGGATGGAGGAAATGTTGCCGCTCGAACCTAGCGCCGATATTTTGAGGAAGCGCTCTCTCCTAGTTGGACCTCTTAATGTAAAACTCATGCACAATCTGAGCTGCCCAACCGAGTCATTCTAACTCTGCCCACGTCACTAGCGGCTGCCCTTCTGTGTAGACTCTTATCTCAAGTTCTTCTTCTACATCTTTGCCCTTGGCTGACTTTTTGGTACTCCTAGTGGCCCTATCATGAGCTTGTGGAGTCGATTTGGCAGCCTGTTGCCCAGATTTGCTGGACCGCTAAGATTGTGCCGAAAGCGGATTTCACCTTCGGTGGAGGAGAACGGAATGAGAAATCTTTGCCATCTCGTACCGGAGACAGGGGCCATGCAGGAGGTGGAGGGGCAACTAGGGAAATGTACTTCTTTAGCCACTAGATGAACGTGTTAACGGCCTACCCCAGTGTCATGATGTCATCCTCTAGGCGTACAGGAAGTAGGTAGGAGGACATATTCACGTGCACCATGTCCACTGTCACCTTGGTGTTACCCGCTACTAGCGGAACTCCGTGCACAGTGGCGTCATCAGCTGTTGGAAATGTTAACCCCGTGCCAGCCTCAAGCATGTGATCAGAGCCAAAACTGCTGGGCATGAGGAGCTTGCACCTGGTTGCCACTGATATGTCGTCCACAGGTAATGTGCTGCTGCGGACGTCACCTGTAATGTCCTCGAAAGTTTCGTCGGCGGCGCGGATGTCAACTGGAAAGTTGCCCTGATGAGCTGATTCATGTACGTCCTCATCATTGTCATTTTCCATAGATGTGCAGCTACTCCAGCGCCGAGCCTGTGGGGATGAGCCTGCGGGGCTGCGTTTGGCCGCAGCGGCTTCATCCTCCTGCCTTATCTGCCGTACCCGTTCTTCAACCCTTGCATCGATCCTTTGTTCTAGGCCGACATATATTTCTTCTATCAGCTCTCTTTTCATCCGTTCACGCTCAGCTGCCTCACGCTCTGCTTTGGTTCTCCTCCGACTCCTGTATGAACCTACGTCATCGAGGAATCCCAACTTCCATGGAACCGTGACCCCCACACCACGCGTTCGACCTGGGTGCTCTCTGTTTCCCAGAGCTGAGGTTAGTATATCTTTCTCCCTGGCGGCTTGAAAAGTTCATTGAGAGGATTCTTCTGACAGTCGCAGGATGTTTTCGGCCACTAGCATGGTTTCGGGCTTGCTGAAGGCGACGGTGCCATCAGCCGAGATGTTGGCCCTCGCGCGATACTTGTTCCGGGCCCGCCTCTCTGGGATCTGGGAGAAAAATGTCTCGTGACTCTCTTGAGATGCCTGCTCGTCCTCTCTTCTCCATTCCAAATCTTTGCGCGCATACCCACCGGTGCCAAGCCTATGGGGGTGAACGTTGCATGCTTGCCGCACCTTGTTTGCCTGACTCCGTTGCACAAATTCCTCCGACATGCACCTGTCCACAAATTCTGCCCATTGATCCTCCAAGTACCCATAAGTGTTCGGGTCCTGCCTGTAGGGCATAAGATCGTTCTTCACGTACGTGTTGTAAAGCTCGCTTTTGAAGGTCTTCCATGCCTTGCCCATCTTGGCTTTTGCCACTCTTTCCACGGCCTTCTTGGTCCCTTCGGGGAAGTCAAATTGTGCTTTGATGGTGTCCCACAGGAACTCTTTCTTGGTATTCGGCACTGACGGCCAGCTGGCGTACGTTATCCGGACCTTTGTCCTTGCAAGGGAAGCGCACGCTCTACGGAATGCCGCCTGAGCCTGCAGAGGCAATGTGGGCACACCCTCATCACTGACATGCATTATCGTGTAGTGACCCTTGGGCATTTGATTTTTGCCTCGGCCACCTCGCTTTCGCTTCTACCCATCCGTTTCTTCGGTTTTCTCATGAGACGAGGCTTCTGCATGTTGTTCAGGCCATGGTTGAGCTGGTTGAGGAGACAAGTACAGCTCATGTTATCGGGTAGAAGATGCTGGAGGCACTTCACGTTCATCTCCGGATGCCATCTTATAAGTTTATTCACTATGAAAGCACATAAATCCAAAACTATCAAAGTTCATGAAATATCTGTGCTTGTAAGAATAGTAATACGAGACTAAGAGCAAGATGATATATGTTTTTCCACTGGAGGTACATATTGCAAAAGGAAGAAACTATAGGGCAAATGCAGTATCTTTTCTTTTAGTAGATAACCAATATAGATATATGCATTCATGTAGAGAGCAGAGAATAATTAAGATGAGTATTGTTTCTAAGATGTTAGAACATTTTGCCTCTTCTAAGAGCCGTAACTAATTTCTTGATCTTGGCCTCTTTATGTTGCTCCTGCTCGTAGTCTTGATGGCTTCCTTTCACGTGTCGGCTCCTCCTCTTGAGTTCCTTCGTTTAGGCAGCAACCAAACACACCCTCATTTACATTATAAGCTTCATTTGGACATAGAGATCACAAAATGAAGATTTCCTTGTTTTTCATCGAACTTCTATGCATACATGAATTGAGTTTCAATTTACTTTTACTCAAACAATAACTTGTACTCCCAAATCCCAACAATATTAATTATTAAACGATGCAAAAGCTCATTACAGTTTGGTAGGAATAGAAGAACCCAACACACATTCTTTACTAGATACTAAACTACAAATATAATCAATAAAACCCTTTTGCTACAACACATCTACCCACAGTACCTTTTTTTAGGAGCCCATAATACCTATTTATCATAATGTAATCATATCAGCAATCATGACCAATATTTACTAGGGAATTATTTACAAGCATAAGGAATAAGAAATGTAGAAATTACAAATGTTTCTGTGACAATTGTGGCTGTAGGAGTTGCACATTACAGCATCAAAAACTCATACAAAAGCCTACGGAGTAATACCTTCGAAGAACTTGAGCGTTGGGGAGGATGAGGTGGTCGGGGACGAGGTGCTCGGGGGTCGTCGGGGAGGCCGGCGGTCGGGGGTGGTCGGGGAGCTGCTCGGCGATGGTCGGGGAGGTGCTCGGGGGTCGTCGTGGAGGCCGGCAGTCGGGGGTGGTCGGGGAGGTGCTCGGCGGTCGGGGGTCGTCGGGGAGGTGCTCGGCGGTGGTCGGGGGAGGCGGCAGAGGAGCAGGATGCGTGGGCACTGGTGGCGGCTTCGGCAGCTCAAAACCTAGGGCGGGAGATGAGGGCGCAGTGCGGGTTTTTGAAAGAGAGGAAGGCGCCGAGCGGTACTTACTAAAAAGCGTAGTACATACGGTTCGGAATGTAGAACCGTCTGCACTAATAATAGTACAGATGGTTCGTAATAAGGAACCGTCTGCACTATTATTAGTACAGATGCCTCCGTAACTAGAACCGTCTGTACTTATATTGCAGGCGGGACGCCTGCCCTAATAACAGTACAGAAGGTTTGTAATACAAAACCATCTGTAGTATTAATAGTACAGACGGCTCCTTATTGAGCACTGTCTGTAGTAATAATGCAGGCGGGACGTCTGTAGTGCAGACGGCTCGTAATACAGAGCCGTCTGTAGTATTATTAGGCCTGTTTGGTTGAGCTGTGGTTGTTGACAAAGCTGCTGTTGGCTGGCTGTCTGGAAAAGCTGCTGTAGCTGTGGGAAGTAAACATATAGCTTTTGGTTGATCCAAACAATCTACAGCATTTTGGAAAATGAGCACTAAAGTTTCAACACATTGCAAAAAGCTGGCAGAAGCTGCTAAAAAACTGGTCGTTTGGTTGGGCTACAACTTTTTCCAGTGAAAAGCTGCTGCAAAGCCCAACCAAACACCCCCTTAGTATAGACGGCTCATAGTACAGAGCCGTTTGTACTATTGTTCGGCCCCACTAGTCATTCTCTCTGGCAGAAATGAGGCTAAGTAATAAAAGTTTTATATATTTCATTCATTGAGAAAATGAGTTGGACTTTTTTTGTAAATTCATATTTTAATCTATACAATTTTATGGTATAACTATTATTCATGTTACTGTTTTGGAAAATTTTGAAAACGCCCTTAAACCCTAAACTTATAAAATTAATAACTACTGCATACAAACTCCAAATGACATGAATTTTTTTAAAAAATTTATGGTTTCATCTGTACTATCACATGGTGTAGGTCTCATTCATGTTACTGTAACCCAAAATTTGTGAACCTATTTATGCATTAATAGTTCATACAGAAAACCCTGAAAATACATACATAACAATCGGGTACATCACACAAAATAACCTAATCTGCTTTAACAACCAGCACTTCTTGATGATCAACGCGCAGATAGCACGTGGCCACGATCGGTAGTTGTTATTCGTTCAGCGCGGTGACGTCTCCAGAGGGAACTCGTCAAATTGATTGTACTCTCTTTGTCCATGACATTGTCACTCCGACAGTCCTTCTTTTCCCCTGGAGGACTACATGAAGTTTCTGATTTGCCGGGTCTTGGACATAAAATACCTGAACAGCTTGCTTAGAGAGTACAAATGGTTCGTCTTTGTATGCAGCACGCTCAAGGTCCACTGTAGTCATGCCGTACTTGTCGACCTTAACACTTGAGAGTGTGACCCAGCGGCACCGAAAGAGGGGGATCTTGAAACGTACATAGTCGAGTTCCCAGATCTCCTCAATGTACCCGTAGTATGCAGACACCCCACGTTTGTCCTGGAAGCATCTATGTGGACACCGCTATTCTGTACCGTGCTCTTCCTATCCTGTGCTCTGGTATTAAAGGTGTACCCATTTATGTCGTATGCTTCAAATTTCAGGGATTGTGTGACTTGGCCATCTCTGCCAACCAGCCAATATTCTCCTCAGTGAACCTATTAGTAATTCAGACCTGCACCAGTTTGTTGAAGCTGTGGTTGTGCTGTTTGGTGAGCAAGCCTCCGTATGGCTTGATTCTCTCTGCGTAGCTCTTTCTTATGCATGTTGATATGCGGGGCCACTTCAGTCATGTGTTGCAAGACGGTGAAATGGGCTTGAGATAACGCCGCGTAGTCAGCAATGAGTGATTTCCTCCCTATGGTCCCTTTGCCATCCAATCTCCCCTCATGGCGAGACATAGGCTCACCTTTTGGTTTGAGCTGGTCCATGTAATCGATCCAGAACTCGACCACCTCTCGGTTGTGTAACCTTCGATGATGCTGCCCTCCGGACGAGACCTGTTTCGTACGTAGTGCTTGAGAATTCCCATGTACTACTCAAAGACGGGTACATCTGACGTAGAAATACCGGTCCACAGATCTTTATCTCTGTCACGAGGTGGACGATAACATGGACCATGATATCAAAAAACGAAGGAGGAAAATACATCTCAAGATGACATAGTGTCTTTACCACATCGGCCTGCAAAACATCTAGTGCTTCGGGATCGATGACCTTCTAAGAGATTGTGTTGAAGAAGTAACATAACCTAATGATTGTGTCTCGGAGATAGCTCGGCTGGATATTTCGGATTGCAACAGGAATCATCTGTGTCATCAACACATGGCAATCATGGGACTTCATGCCAACTAATTTCAGATCGTCCATCGAACAAGTTCGAGATGTTGGCAGAGTAACCGGACGGAACTTTCACACCTTGCAAGCACCAGCACAGTTTGGTCCTCTCGGCCTTTTTCAGGTTATAGCAGGCTGGAGGAAGCCTTGTTCTGCCTTTTGGGGAGGGCTCAGGTGCCAACTCGGGGCCTGATCTTCATGTCAACCAAGTCGAGATGTGCGTTGAGGCCATCCTTCGTCTTACCCGGAATATTAAGTAAGAGACCAATCAAGCTGTCACACACGTTCTTCTCTACATGCATGATGTCGATGCAGTGACGAACTTCAAGGTGCCGCCAATATGGTAACCCCCAAAATATTGATTTCTTCTTCCACATGCCGCCGACCTTCACTTCTTTACCACTCTTTCTAAGGACAACATCGATATCCTTAACCATATTGTACAACTCTTCTTGCCCGCTGTAATGCCTTGGAAATAAACCTCTCTCCCTCGTCTGTCAATTGTTCCTTCATATGCGATACGGTGATTCCTATTAAGGAACCTACGGTAGCGCATGAACACACGTTTTACGGAGTGGGCCAGCCACCTACACGCAGTACCATCCAAGCACTGAGGGCAAGCCTTGTCTGGTTTCTTTACTCTGGCCTGAATGGTTACGTAGGGTAGGCAAATCATTAACCGTGCAGAACAACATGGCGCATAGGGTGAAGTTCTCTTGTTTGTACGCATCCCATACCTACGCCCCTTCGTTCCACAGTGTTTTCAGATCTTCCACCAAGGTCTTAGGTATACATCAATATCATTCTCAGGTTGCTTCAGCCCTTGGATAAGCAGCGACATCATGATGTCACTTCCACTTCATACACAGCCAAGATGGTAGGTTGTACATACTAAGAGCAACTGGCCAAATGCTGTGCCGGCTGCTCATGTTGCGAAAGGATTCATTTCGTCCGTGCTCAACGTGAACCTTATATTCCTCAGTTCTGCACCGAAGTCTTTGAAGATCATGTCGATGTTTCTCCATTGCACCGGAATCGGCGGGTGTCTTAGCTTTCCATCTTCCCTACGGTCCTTCGAATGCTAGCACAACAATTTGGCCTCTTTTGGATTCGCAAATAAACGCTTCAGACGCGGAATTACGGCAGATACCACACCACCTTAGTGGGAATTCCTTTCTTCAACTCGATGATAGACTCCTCGTCGTCTGGTTGACTCTTACGCTTTGTAATGACATGCTTTGCACACTGGACATGAACACAAGTTTGATAATTCATTACGGTACAGGATACAGTCGTTCGGACATGCATGTATCCTTTCTACCTCCATCCCCAATGGACAAACAACCTGCTTTGCTCGGTATGTGTTTTTGGGTAGCTCATTTCCATCCAGAAGCATCTTCGAGAGGAGACCTACGAGCGTCGTGAAACTCTTGTCTGACCAACCATAGCTTATTTTCAATTTAAGCAGCTCTAGCACGGATGATAGCTTTGTGTATCCGGCTTGCAACCTGGAAACAAAGGTTTTTGGAGTCCTCAATCAAGCACATGACTTGTTTAGTCTCTCTCAGTATTAAAGTTCACGTTAGCATCGCGAAGTATTTGATCCAACCTATCATCGTCCTCTATGCCACCACAATCATCGTCTGCACCTACTTCCTCCGCACAGCCACAATCATCGTCTACACCTACTTCCTCGTCATCTTCTCTCCTTTCGATGACTTCGGGTTCTTTGATGATGCGAACGTCTTCGTGTAACATGTTCTGCTCCTCATCATATTTGGTCCAACACGTGTAGTCCATTTGAAACCCTAATAATCAAGTGCGCTTGGATCTATAGCGCTGACTTTTGTTCGAGAAATGATCTCTCATTTCTACAGTCGCAACAAGGATAGTATATAAATTGAACACCCTTCTTCAACCTATCCTCCTCGGCAGCTGTCAGAATATTCATCACACCATCAAGGTACCCTTGGTTCGTAAGAGAACCCATACATCCACCCCCGATCCATCTTGCTCACACGGGCTGCAGAACGAGTAAATTAATGTTAAATTGACCTAATAAAACAAAGACACCTAGCTTTTCATAGAAAAAAGGAGCTACCAAGGTAATGTTCATGTAATAAAGTTTGTACGTAAATTAATCTAAAACATTTCATTTATGCATTTTTAGTAATATATAGACCCACTATGCAAAACTCAAATAAAGTCAGTAGCTAATTATTTAAATTTTCTAAGAAAGCAACATTTCTATATATGTCAAAATTTTATATGTTGATGCATGAATAAAATGAGCCAAGATACAACATATATAAAAGTTGAATTTTGTTGCGCACTACATATTATTTTTGGAGCTAGCATGATTTTTCTAAAATCATACAACCATTTTTGGGTTTAAGGGCATTTTGGTCATTTTCAAAATTTTCACAGCACTGTAACATGAATAGAAAGTTTATACCATAAAATTCTACAGATTAAATGATGAATTTACAGAAAAGAATCACCTCATTTCGAGTTCGTTTGAATTTCTATGTTTTTAGAAGTTTTAAAGCATTTTAGCATTTTCTTGCTTTTTCTCAGAAAATCAAAAATATTGAAAACTTTTTTTACTCAGCCTAACTTAGCCATTGAGCATGACAAGTGGGGTCCTCTGGCATATTAATTTTTCTTTTTTTCCTTCTCTCTATGACACATGGGTCCCACATTTCTTTCTTTTCTTTTCTTTTTCCCAACTAGCTGAATGGTACAGAGCGAGCTAGCTAGCTACCGATCGAGGGGACTCGATCATCCAGCATGGAATCAAGGGGGAAGGGCACGAAAGTTCTGTGGCTCACCGTGGAGCTATAGGAAGAGTCGGCCGACGCTGGGGAGGCCGGAGATGACGGCGGCGACGGCAAGTAGTGGCGGCAGCTCGGTGAGGTCATCGACGAGCAAAGCTTGCAATGCCCCGAGCTTGATTCCTTCCAGCACGAGGTTCGCTGGCTCTTCCTGGTGCGGCTGCGTGTGTGGGCGGCTCGAGAGGAGGTCAGGAAGAGGGCCGGCGACAATGGCGATAGCGGCGAATCGAGCTGGGAGTGATCTTATGTAGTTATTTGTACAGACGGCTCCAAGTTGAGAACCGTCTATACAAATAGCACAGACGGTTTCCAACCGAGAACCGTCTGTACTGTGCCGTCTGTCATTTTCTCAGATGGCTCCAAACGCGAATCATCTGAGAAAATATGTACGCACGATGGCGAACAAGCGGGATGGCATAGTACAGACGGCTCCCAATAGGAACCGTCCGTACTAATATTACAGACGGTCCTAGTTGAGGAACCGTCTGTACTGTAGCGTCCGCCATCGTCTGTAGATATTTTCTCAGATAGTTCACGTTTGGAGCCGTTTGTTTTCTCAGACAGTTTGTGTTTGGAGCCGTCTATGATAGTTTTTGTGATTTTTGGAGATCGAACGATCGGAACAGAACATGGTACGCTAATATTTGAACATGGTACGGAAGGCTAATATAGGTAATATTTGAAGACTAATTAATATAAGTAGTACTAATTTTTACAAAGTAGTAGTAATTAGTGCACTAACTAACTATCTAATTAAGTCGACGCCTCTTGCTGGGCGGGGCCGATCGCGTCGTCGTCGCTGTGGAGGCAGCGTCATCGCCGACCCTGCCGTCGCTGCCATCGTCGTCGTCCCAGCCGTCGTCGTCCTCAGTTGTGTCCTCCCATCCGTCCTCCGTACAGTACCCGTGGGCAGCGGCGGCGCCCTGCTGGTCCACTGCTCTAGACCACCGCTGCCATCCTCATCCTCGTCATCATCGTCGTCGTCGTCTTTGTCCTCCTCCTCGTCAGCCTCGTCGGTCTCCTCCTCCGACATCCAATCCGCGTCGTCAGAGTTCAACGGACTCCAATCGGCAGAGCGGTTAGTCTCCTCGTCGGAGGAGATCACCTTCATCACCGGCAAGTCCTCATCGGACGAGTAGTTGGATGGCCAACTAATTGGCGACGGCGGACCTGCGGAGGGTGATGGGACGGGCGGCGGCGGTGATGACGACGGCACACTCGCCATTGCGGAGGAGAGAAGGAGCAGGAGGGGAATGGATTGGCGGAGGTGGAAGCAGAGTATTTATTTGGAAGAGGCGAAGGGAGCGAAGCGACGTGAAGAGGAATATGAAGTGACGCGCGCGAAGTCGAAGCGGCAGTTCCGCACGGGAATCGAAGGTTGAAGACGAGTCGACTAAAAATATCTAGAATAGACGGCTCCCAGTTGGGAACCGCGTGTACTAATAGCACAGACGGCCCGCCTGTACTATCCCTCACAGTGCAGACGGTTCCCAACTGGTACCGTCTGTACTAATATCATAGACGGTCCCAGTTGGGAACCGTCTGCACTGTGAGGGATAGTACAAATGGTTCCCAACTCGTACCGTCTGTACTAATATCACAGACGGTCCGAGTTGGGAACCGTCTGTATTGTGAGGGATAGTATAGACTGTTTCTAACTGACACCATCTGTACTAATTATCACAGACGGTCCTAGTTGGGAACCGTTTGTGCTATCCTTCACAGTGCAGACGGTCCCAGTTGTGAACCATCTGTGCTATTTGTACAGACGGTTCCTATAGCGTCCCACTTGTGCGCCATCGCTGGTAGTCATTTTCTCAGACGGTTCGCGTTTGGAACCGTCTGTGATAAGCACTATACAGACGGCTCTGTGTTGCCGTCTGTATAGGTGGCGTCCCGTTAAATGGAATCTGTAGTAGTGATATTTTGTGGCACCCTTGTACTTTGACCAACTGAGATGGTGCACGATATCCACAGAGGGCTTTCCTGATTTTCAGTCGCCAAGGAATTCTTCCATGGAGGCGTGCTACCTTCTCCACTAACCTATGCCTAGCAGAACCTTATCACCCTGACCGAGTAGCCTGGCCAGTAGTTCAGGCTCGACCAAGTTGTGCCATTGCCACCACCAGCGAGTTTGTACATGAAGGATGACACTTTATTGTCTACAACTTTTGGTCATACTTGCTATGCTTGGTCCAAGAAGAACTACATTAGACTCGTTCTACTAACTAGAAGAGAATTTATTGTTACTTCCACGAGAACAAGAACTTTGATTCAGATTGGAATCAAAATTCCCTCATACACCATTGGTCTACCATTTAAGAACACATTAACAAGTTATGTGGATGGTAGAAGGCAAAGAGGGATATAGAGAAAGATAATGTATACACGTGTCTCCTTAATTTACTTGTAACTTCACACGTTAACAAGTTTTTTGCAAGTTTAATAAGACATTCACTTATACATATTCTTCAGGCATGTGCCCTGTATAAGGAAGAAGAGAAGAAAACATTTCAGTACTTGCATTTCTTGAGTGTCTTACAATACCATCCAAACTGTATTAATAGGTTATCTCAGGAAAAATAGAAAACAACCTTCAATTCAAGTGTGGGTACGTCTACTCCTATTAGTACAAACTCAAGTAAGAATGATAATGAAATGGTGTCTCCTACTCAAGAAAATAAGCTCTTAAAATGGCCAATTGGTAGAAAAAAAAGCGAAAGAATGATTATATGGAGGAGATAATATGTACATGGAAGCATTAGATAATCTGTAATCAAAGAAGAGAGAGGTGAAGGCTATGAAAGAGCTCAAGAAAGATAAGTGCTATGAACGAGCATATGCACTAGAAGAACAGAGGATTGCAAATGAAAAAGCCATGATGACGCATGAGGTTAAAAAGCTTGAAGTAAAGGAAAGAGAGTTAGAATTCAAGAGATGGTTGGAAGTAAAGGAAAGAGAGTTAGAATTCAAGAGATGGTTGGAAGGTGAAAGAATTATGACATCAGTGCTATGGCTGGACCATAATAAAAATACTATATGAGCTTGCAGAGTGAGAACATCACGTGATGATGCAACAGCTCGGATTGAGCTGCTTCATTTGTGCGGACTGTAATGTTATTTTGTTGCACTATTTTTATCTTGTACGAACTATTATCTTGTATGAACTATGGACACATTATGAGCTATATTGTTGTATAAACTATTATCTTGTATGAACTATGAAAACAGTATGAGCTATATTGCTATATGAACTATGGAAATATTATGAACTATATTATTGTCTGAACTATTATCTTCTATGAACTATGAAAAAACTATAAGCTATAGTGTTGTATAAACTATTATCTTGTATGAACTATATAAATAGCTATATATATATATATATTATATGTGCTTGATTACATTATTAAACAAATGCATACATTCTGAAAACGGTACCGAATACATATATATTAAAAAAACTACACCCAATCCATAACATTGCCATAGGTGCTCGACTAGATAATCTTGAAGCTGAGAGTGAGCTTGCTTGTTTTTAATAAAATGATGAGTTTGAATAAACTTAAACAGTTCAGGCGTATGCTCATGGGAAATTGTCACATTTTCTCTCACTCCATCATAATTGAAATCTTTCGGGCCTTCGTTCTGCTCATCGTAAATTATCATGTTAGTAGGATTACACAAGTTGTCATGATTTGTCCGAGTGTGTCTTGACCCAAAATCGAACTGGTTCACGAACAATAACAAAACGAGCTTGTAGAACTCCAAAGGCTTGTTTGACATCCTTACTAACTGCCTTTTGAGCTTAGGCCAAATATTTTTTTTATTCCTTTGTGGAGATGGTATTGTCTTCATAAATGTCACTTATGTAGGACATATGTCATTTGCAAGATAATACCCCATTATAGAATTGTGACTATTGATGGCATAATTTACTTCTAGAGCTTGCCCTACGGCTAGTTTTGCAAATAAAGATAATGGTGAAAAACATTAATATCATTGTGAGATCCTGGTAAACCAAAAAACGCATGTCAAATTCAAAAATCTTGTGAAGCAACGGCTTCTAGAATGATTATAGGCTCATACATATAGCCAGTATAAATACCTTGCCATGTTTTAGGGCAATATTTCCACTTTCAATGCATGCAATCTATGCTCCCCAACATTCCGAGAAAACCTCTTTCCTCTCCAATTACAAGTAGTCTAGTAGTATCATTATTATTTGGAGATCACAAATACTCATCTCCAAATGCTTCAACAATAGCTTTCACAGATCTTTTAAGACTCTCTATAGCAGTACTTTCTCCAATCCAAACATAATTATTCATAGCATCTACTGGTACTCCATAAATTAGCATTTGAAATGTTGCAGTAATCTTTCTGCAAAGGAGATACCCCAAGATGTCCAACTCTATCTCTCTTTTGCACAAAGTAGTTATCATGGCTTTCTACAGTATCCACTATGTGAAAAAAGTAGAGACGAGCCATTCTAAACTTGTGCGGAAAAGAAGAATGAACCGTAGATAGGAGGATCAACAAAAAAGCAAACAAAACCATATGGAGTAATTGCAAACTTACGCTAAAAGATAGTTAGGCCATACGTAGGAGCATTTGAAAAATAGTCTTGGTATAGTTTAAAATGCCCACCTTCTCTATCGTGATAAATTACCTGACGTCCAAGCACCGCAATAGAGTAGAGCATTCAAAAGCTAATATTGATTGTGTGCTAGGTATGTTGTAGTAAGAATGAGTTCATGGTCATCATCCGATGACGATGAATCCAAGAGAGATTGCATGAGTAAGTTGCGATGACTCATTATGATGTGGTTGAGGAGGAACAATTATAAGTAGCGAATGACTTTGCATATATAGATAAAAAAATATAGCCGTTACAAATATGGCCGTTAGTTAGAAATATAGCCGTTACAAAATATACTTTTAGTTACAGGATATCAATAAATATAGAAGAGTTGAAGATGGGAAGTGGAAAATAGAGAGAATCTTTTAGAGAGAGTTTCTATACAGAAATATGAAAAGTAAGATTTAGGAGGCGGGTTGAAGTTACTCTAAGTGGTCTTGCAACGGAAGAATTTTGAGCCCCCTGAACTGGGGCGTAGGGACACAATGATCGCCGTAGGTGTCCCATGCTGCCTCCAGGCTCGAGTACATGCACCAAACGTCTCAATCTACAACCCGCCATGAGTAATTTGCAGTGCGGCTTGCACCATCTTCATGACCAATGAAAAACTCATGCAGACCAGTTTAGATAGCAATGGTGTTTCTAGTGACTGTAGCAAAGGCTTGCCAAGCGTGTCCTGTATATTCTGTAGAGGAGAGTGCTGATGTAGGCATCTGAAAATAAGCCGCCACCAAAGAAATCGGTGGGACCAATAGCGCCATGGGAACAGGGTTTAGGGCTTCTGAATGGGCTGAAGCTTAAGTTTCTGAATGGGCTTGACATTTTAAAGGTGACTCAGAAGTGCATAGAAACCGACCAGAAGTGTGGACCAATGATGAGGGCAAGTTCTGGTCATCTCATTCTCATGTGGCACCACGGTTCTAGCCAATCGGGCGTGCTGAGCATGATGTCCTCTCGGTTTTATCAAATAGTAGAGCTAATATTATGTATGAGTAGCAGGATATATTCGTATTATGTATACATGCGTGGATACCTCCTTGTTGATTCCACTCTTCAGCGTAAATGCCATTTTCATCTAATCAACCGTCAGATAGGACATATGTATACGACGACTATATGAGGTTCATACTTACAGATCACAATGAAGTCTCTTAGTTTTGACGGAGACGAGGCAAAGATAGTCCCTTCGTTGTTGCAAGACGCAAGTCAGATAGAACATACGCATCAGTACAAAGTTTACTTGAACAACACAAGTTAATATCATATTACATGTGTCAATGTGGATATCTAATTGTTCCAGACAGTGACTCCATCAAGCAGATCAATTCAATGATACCAGACGGGTCAGGTGCACAGCTACCACTCGATTTTGACGTATGGATGAAACTAATAACCACATATCTATTTCTTATTAAAGAAACAAACCATAGCCAAATTCTAAATATCATATATGTGAATGCAATGCAATTAGTCACAACTCATTGAACTCATTAGCTATGTAAATTACTAAGGCAACGAAGAGCAATTCTATTAGCCTACAAATAGCATCCGAGCCAACCGCTGAATCCTATTTTTAGGCGATCTAAATCTCCATTGTAACCACTTCTCCATGGGAGGAAAATAGGGGACTGTCCTCGCCTTGTGTCATGGGGAGGGCCATAATAACCAAATACTCTCTGTCCCATCTTTCTCCCTTCTTTCCTCTCTTGGCAGGCTGCAATACACCAGGTGTGAGAACCCTAGTTTTTAGGTCTAGTCGGAGAAACATGAGACAGAAAGGGACTCAACTCACACTGCTGAGTCGAGCGATACCGGTCGAGTCGTGTTGCTGACGGAGTAGGAAGCGGGAATTTGTGTCATGCATTCATCGCATACATGGCATTCATCATGTTATTACATATAAACTCTATGCAAAATTGAAATTTAAAATTTATTAATTGAAGAATGTAACACAAATGTTTTGGTACAACTTTATGACAAGAATAAATAAAGAAGAAAAAAATTACAAGAGTAATTTCTTCTATCTATACAAATGTCTAAACCTAGTCTCCGATTGTCGAGCTTCGAGTCGCAGAAGAACACCGGACGTCAGGGGGGAGGTAGCTTCGGAAATGTTTGCGGTGTCCGAGGCCGCAGAGTATATAAACTCGAGACTATTAGGACCTCACAATTGCTGTAGGAGGCAAAGAGGTTTTGAAAACATTGTTTTAAAACTAAAATGTGGTTCCACCGGCACATTTCCACCTAAACCTGCAAGGTTAGCTGCGGGGGTAAAAGAATACCGAGGTGGAACCTAGATAGATTTTATCTTCGGAAATACATTTTAGAAAATGTTTTGTTTTCAAAAATGTCCAAGGGCCACATTGGCTAAGACCTTATCAGACAAATCTACTATATTTGTATAAAGGGAGAAAAGAGGTGAGAACATAAAAATAAGTTTTATTTTACCTATACTAATTGCCTCCATGAATTTTGTTTCAAAAAGAAACCATTTTTGTAAAACCAATAAAGAGATAAGGCAAGCCATCGAAGAGATGTCCAGCAGTCGCAGATATTCTCCAAGCTAATATCTTAGAGCAGATAGGCATCATCCACCAGTAATTATCCAATAGCCCACATTTTTGGCTTATCAATACATCCATCGAGTAAGGATCCAGCAACCAACAAAAATTGACCAAAGTCAAATTTCTTAGCTTGTAAGGCAACCGAATACAAGGCAAATAGCCATAGCAATCCATCCATAGGCAACAGGCAACACGTAGCAAAATTTGCCACAGCAGGAAGTGGCAAGACTTACCACCGAAGGGAAAAAGAGCTACATAAGTCTCTTAGTAATAGGAAGAAGACAGCCAAAGAAAAGAGTAAACAACAGTGCTAGTGAACCATCGAACCACAAAGGACCATTCCAGGAGACATAGTCACCACCATCCCCAAGCACTGCCAACACAGCATCACCATCTTTAGGAGCTGAGCTAAGGAATCATCAAGTTCAGGAGACCCCAAGAAGACTAACAAGAGCAAGAGGGAAGAAGACTACCACCAAGTCCAGCAAGTCAGATTAAGAATCAAGAGTATAGA
Organism: Stipa capillata; assembly: GCA_019208055.1. Taxonomy (NCBI): domain Eukaryota; kingdom Viridiplantae; phylum Streptophyta; class Magnoliopsida; order Poales; family Poaceae; genus Stipa; species Stipa capillata. The sequence continues at coordinate 68,665 of JAGXJF010001440.1, forward strand.
AAGTCAGACCTACCATTGTCCAGATTGGAGCAAGGTAAGAGCTTACCCTGATAGCTTGGAAATTGCTATAGTGATGAATAGAACCATTGGATTAAAATTGCAGTATAGGGGTTTCTTTTTAGACAATAGTGTAGCATCTGTTCTCATCAAGTATATCTTATCTCTAATCATTTCTCAAGAAAAGATCATCACAAATTTAAAACTAAAATCTAGTGCAGTAGACATATTCTTATCAAATTTTACTTTTTTTCAAACCTTTCTCAGTTTTAACCAGCACATATATGAACTAAGAATCAAACACAGTACTTGTTCTTATCAGTTTTCGAAAACATGTATATACAAACCACATACACATATAAACTTATACCAAATGCTTCAGATGTAAAAGCAGCCGAATAAATTAACCAAGACCAAGTGTAAGACTCTGTCTTTCAGTTTAAGTAAACCAATATACATACAGAAAATGAATCAAGAATCATAAGCATATTAGCTTAGCAAAAATTAAATGCAGTAAGAGATTCTTTAGTTCAATGATTGATGCCTATAAATATGCAAGAAATAGGAAGAGATTAAAGACTAGATAGTATCTATCTAGTTTCTGTAAAGCACAACCATAGTAGATTTTGAATCACACCAATTCGGGTAAGCAAAAGACTTTAGGCCTCTTGACCATGTAAAATTGGTAGTAAATATCTCAATATCTCAGATACATATCATCTTTTAAAGTATGTCTTTCCAAACTGAAAGTGCATCG
>JAGXJF010001441.1:0-80896 GCA_019208055.1 Stipa capillata
CACGTGCGAGCGACAACAATTTTTGTCAGGAATAGGAATTCTTATCTTCTTTTTTTTAGGGGAAAACGGTACCTCACCAGCAAAGCCCCTGCTTTCCCTGCTCTTCCTGCTTACTTTCCAGCCCCCTGCTCCCTGCTCCCACCGCAACCAGCCCCCTGCACTGCTCTACCCAGAAGCCCCTGCTCCATTTTCCATTGACTGAAAACGAATCAACATCTCCGTTTTTTATTTGTTTGTGTTTCTTTCCGTATCGCCAGTATTCTCCCGACAAAAGACCTTTTGCAAGAACCTTGCAGCGAAATGGAAGCATGTAAGCATAGTCAAGGGCTCCCAGAGCTCCGAGGCAAAACCCACTAATCTGGAAATTCTAGACGGCCTTCAAAATCTCACCCTGGAATTCACACCAACATTGTTGGGCCGCCTCATCCTTTGGGGCCGTATTTCGTTTCGTGTATGTGTCCAAGAGATTTAAAAAAAACGAGCATCAAACCTGAACCTGACGACACACATCTGCTGTACATTTTTGCCTCCTCACAACTCAGAGACATCGAACTCCCATGGCCATCGAGAACTTTTTTAGAACTTTTGCCTTATGATAAAAACCTATAGTAAGAGTTTTCCGCTCTGAAGAAAGGGGCACAGGCACACCATATGGCAAGCAACACAACCAACGTAGTCAGCATTCTCCCAAGTAAAATCACACGAAAATCCCCACAAATCACATCGGCAACCAAAGCTTTGAGCGAAGGCAATACGAACTAATATTACGATTAGGAGTTAAAGAAAAATCGCTATGGAGGGGCAAAGTTGCTTTGGAGTGCAAATAAACACGCAGAGTTTCTTTGCACTTGTATATCGTGCGTCGGTGTCGTCGCGTGTATCGTGGTCGTGCCGTTTTCCTGCGTGCATTCTTTTACTACTGCAGATGCTGTTCCGATGTCCATCTCGGCGGGTCAGTTCGGTCACCAAAACCATTTTTTAAAATTTTTTTTTTTTTCTAAATTTATATTCATTTTTTATTTAATATAAATTTTTTTTAATTTTATTCTTTTTTTATTAACTTACCCTTTTTTTTACTATTATTAAATTATTTTTAAATTATTTACCCATTTTTTTAATTATTATTTTTATTTTTTAAATTTTTTTTATTTATTTTTAACCGCAGCAGCGCACAGGGCCCGCCACAAAATTAGTGTATATTTTTCATTTTTTTTAAAATTTTTTCTTTTTTTTATATTTATAAATTTTTTTTTTTTGTTATTAACCGCAGAGGGGCACCGAGACAGCAGCCTGCAGTCTTGCGAGCTCGTGAGATGATGGCTCGGAAACATCTTTAATATCTTTACTAACTACCTAGGCTAAACAGTGGTAGATGTCAGGCAACGACGAACAAACCAGCCATCTCTCTCTCTGTCTTAACAACAATAATATGATAAACCTTACAAAAAACTCTGCCCTCGGTCCTTCTTATATTATACATGCAATCTTGCATTTATTTATCAAATGGCGCGGGCGCGCGGGCGGAATGGCGCTGAGGGGCCGGAATGGTGAGAAATGGGAAAGCGTCTAGGGCGGTCGTGGTGGATTTAGTAAAAGCATGCTAGTAGTGCTGTGTGCCACGGTGTGTATCTGTTCGCCATTACTTGCTGTCTCATTCCTTCTCTGTCTCCTGCGCGTGATCAATTCCAAGTTGTTTCATCGTTGTGCTCCCGTACACCTGAACATGTCTTCAGCATCTCCGTAATCTCTCGTTCTGTCTCCGCCCTTGCCTTGACCGAGGCGTACATCCCCCGCCGTCGCCCACACACGTGTGTCAATAGCAGGCCGATTTTTTTTCTTTTAGTCCCGCCATGGGCTGGAAAAGTACTGCAAAGCAAAACAGAGGACAGATCCTGCCACTCCGTTGCTCACTTGCATACCCTCTGTCTTTTCGATCCCTATCCACTCAACATAACGATCAAGGAAAACGTGCCTCACAAATTCTCCATACTAAACAAAACGGAAGACGTAAATATGAACAAACAAAGGCACAACGTTGTGTAAGGGCGAGTGCACCAAGGCACGTTGTCGTGCTCACACAACCACACTCTACCAGCCCTACGTAATATCCACATATTTCTCGGGGAAAATGGGAAATATAACATGATGAGTTTGGACCTAATCCACTCGATCATCGTTTGTCGTTGGTGCCGATCGATCTCCATAGGTGAGGAGATGATCGAGTTGCGGACGTCAACAAGAGTGCGTGTCTTAGTTATTAGCGGACGTCGATCCTCTGAATCTGCATGCTTCATTGCCCTGGATGTTAACAGAACATCTGGATATTAACGATAAGGAAAATGCTACGCATGTAGTTTGAATTTTGCTTTTCGTGGGACAAAATTTTATTGTATGAAAAAAATATTTTCATCACATAGAAAAAATATTTTTATTGCACGAATTTTATTACGTGAAACATCATATTACATTGGTTTAGAAAATTTATTTTCATCACATAGTAGAAATATTTCCATTCCATAATAAAAATGTTTCCACGGACTTTAGATCCAATGCTAGAATCGGACATCCAATCCATACTCTTCCTCTAACAACAAAACATACAACATAAGGGATAAAAATGTGTCGGTAAAACACTGTTGCAGTGTTGATGTCACGAGTTCTTGGTCCAACGAGAATGTCCGATTCGACTCACCTAATGGCACTACTATAGAACATGCTACCACAAACAGTTCAAAAAGCCCATCGTGGTAGGTTTTTCAAACAGTCTGCCCCTAAGGTCTATGATGACCTGCTTTATCATAGACGGCTCCGATATAACCATCTACAATAAGATTGTATCATATTCTGTTCATCACAGAACCATCTATGATAAAATTATAGATTGCTATGCTATTTTTATTTACTGGTTAACGTCAAAAAAAGCTAGCCACGCACTATGAAACAAGCTGAAACAAAGCATATATAAAACAATACAACATGTGAATCAACCCTCATTTACATCAATCAAGTAAGCAAATTAATTCAAATATCATTCACAATTTCAACACCAAATTCTCTTATCGTGTTGTCTGTAAAACTTATAATCTATCATGTCATTCAATCCACAATAGTGACTCTCCTCATGACAAAATTTGACGGTGCATCTGACCATCAAGGTTTCACATGAAAGGGCAAAACACTACCACTAAATGGGACAATAGGTTATGAATTTTACATATAGCTCAATTAGAGAATATTGTTCTCTAGTTAAGCATTCAGATGTATTGCATGTCATAGGCCTTAGATTCTAACTTGATATAGCACTTGAGCAAAGATTAAGCAAAAACTATGGGCATCGACATATGTACAAGAGCTCAAGTGGTTTAAGGTGTACGGTACTAAGTTTAATGCAAATCAAACCAATTCAATGGTATCGAGTTGAATAAAAAAATTCTAAATACATATACATTAACTAAATAGCCAAGTTATATCCTATAAATAGCCAAACATAGCTCAATTAGCTTACTAAAATCTACTCAAGTTTGAACCAAATTCACCCCAATTTTCATCAACAGTGTTCTAGCATTTGGAAAATATCACATACCATCAAATACTTATAACAAATTTTACATATATCACATATCTCCCAATTTCATCAATGGTGTCCTAGCATCTGCAAAAACGATGAGAGAGGGGGAGAATGCACGTACGTTGCTATCGGGCACGGAAGAGGAGGCCGGTGTGGAGGAGGCGGCTGGGGGGAGGGGGTCGAGGAGAGAGGGGTGGTGTGAAGCTGAGTAGCTTCTAGAGGTTGGTCCGGATGCGATCGGGGCGAGGCAGCGGTGCCTGGATCGATCCGGCGTGATGCGACAGCGCCTGAATCCGACCATGACGTGGAGGCAGCGTTGTCGTTGCGGAGAAGGAGAGGCGGCACCATCGTTGGGGAGGAAGCCGTGCGGCCACGGTGGATCAATACGCCCATGATGGCTCAATGTGACACCACCATCGCGGAGGAGGAGAAGGCGGGGCCATCGTTTGGGAGGAGGAGGAGGCATCACAGTCGTTAAGGAAGAAGTTGTGTGGCCATAGTAGCTCGATGCGGTGCCGTTGTCGTGGAAAAGGAGGAGGCAGTTTCATTGTCACAGAAGAGGAGGAGATAACACCGTCGTCACGGAGGAGGAGGAGACAACATCGTCATCACGGAGGAGGAGGAGGAGGCGGCGCCAAGGAAGAGGATGATAGGTTGGAAGTGGCGACGTGAGGGAGGATGAGGAGCCAGTAGCAGTTTTGGTAAGTTAGGTTAGTAACATGCGTGGGAGAGAAGTTATAGGAGATGAAGTGGATCCGGATCAGCCGAAAAATAGAGGTTTATATTCTAGATAATTTTTAATTAGCAACCGTCTATAATAGTGGTCTTATTACATACGGCTCGAAAATAAAAACGTTGGTGATATTAACACATATGGTCTTAATTGAAAACCGTCCGTATGTTGCTAACACAGACGGTTAGAACCGTTTATAAACTAACTTTCCACGGTACCCGTCCGGGCACTGTCACCAACTGTGATGGGAGCATAGCGTGAGGTGTCCACGAGAAAAAATCACGAAAAGCGAAGTTGCAAACCCAGATCGCACGTGACATTTAATTACCCCTGCTAATTAAACGTAATGCTCATCATCCGTCTCATCTACCAGCCTAGCGTTGGCGACAGATTCAGTATTTCTCGAAATTAACCGGCAGAAGCTTGCTTGCAGAGAAGTTACTCAAGTTGCTGGTACGTACCAAGATGGCCATCATGCATGAATGGTACTTCAGCGTCTCGTCAAATCGTTTCCTATGCTCTTAGCTAGGATCTAGCACCCACACTATACTATATGCTAGGAGTGCGTAGGAACAATCATCACGAATGCATTTACCATGACGTCCTCTGATCAATCGATAATGACCCTGCATGCATGACTTACAGATCGATTTGATTTTACTCCTGGGGAAATGGTCACTGATTTTAAAAGAAAAACGTGATGTGTTTACTACTCCAACTGCTGCTACAGTCTAGCTACCCTACTACTGCTAATACTGTACTATCCATTTATGCGTTCCATGACATGACAGCTTAGCTTTGAAGAGTTTACGTACCAGTAACGGGATCTACTTATTATCGCTTTCTTATCTGACAGGGAACCACCATGGACCTTCTGGCACAGTTAATAGGAGCAAGCGAGAACATTAATCAGTTACTCAGGTCATGTTAAGTTTCTGCAGACATAGTACCCGATCGACTACTAATCAAAAGGAAAGGGAATTAATAACACAGGATACGAATATACGATTGTTTTCGCACGGGACCAGATTGTCGATTAGATCTGAGCGATCTGACTTGTCGAATGTATATATGATCCCCTGCATGCAGGATCGACGGCCACTTGTGTGGGAGCAAAAGATTAAATGGACGTACGTGATATGTAGCTATAGCTAATCTTTTGGCTTCGTGTGTTGATCAAGCCAGCCATTGTATAGTTCGAATTTACCGGGACTGGCACTACAGTCGCACTGCATACATATATCTCTCCCCTCCGTATATCTGTATGTATGATCTTCTACAGCTCTACTGATACTGGTAATCTCAATGCATTGATCTTGGCGCCGATCCGGCCTGTAAGAAACAAGCAGATCAGATCGATGAGATGGCTAGATGCCGAATCATTACACTCGTACTACCACACACTATCACTGAAACTTATAGAGGAGCAGTGCCTGCAGGTGCATGCGTGGCTGCAGAGCTATTACTAGTCTACTACTACTACGTACACTACCAAAGTACCAGTCCATGTACTGTATACTTCACTGGAGTACAGAGTACTAGTGGACTGCTACTGTCAACTGTCCTAGCTAGCTACTAGTCTTGTTTAGATTTGTGTGTAGTGTCAAACAGTAACGATTGCAGTTGCGTCTCAGTGTAGTAGTGCGTAAGCCCGGAGTATCCTACTTGCATACACTGTACTAAGGCAGGCAGCGCACGTAGGCCGTAGGGTGATGCAGTACGTTGTAGGAGACGACTAGGAGAGTTGCATGTATAGAGTACGTTGTAGGAGACGACTAGGAGTGTTGCATGCATGCATGAACTTATTAACTGCTTAAGGAGAACAGAGACTTGAATGCTGTCAGGAGAGGAGCTAAGCGATGGGTGTCCCGCGGGCAAAAGAGCAAAGGAAGGAAGCAATCAATAATTAAAGGGGTGAAATGTTGCGTGAAGATCCAAAGGAGATCGACTTTGTAGTAGTTCCAATCTCCGAGACATGCACCATTATTTAGTCTGACTAGTTTTAGGATGTATATACTCTTTTTGGACGTGGCTATTTATAAATCGATTAAGTCGATGATCTTAAATATTTATTTAATATCTAACGGTTTATTGAGCAGCTACATATTTTGAAATTTATATGTAACTTTAGATCTAGAAAAGTATAACTTAAAAATAACAATTTTACAATCGATTTAGAAATATATATCCATAAGCTTTAGCGCATAGAATATGAACTCGTATCACTTTCGAAACAAAAGGTTAAATAAAATACTACGGCTCGTGGTGTGAGGTTAAATAATTCGCGTCACTAGAGTATCAAAGTCATTGTCAAACTGGGCCAAACTCGGGCTTAAAAATGGAGGCATGGAGCAGCTCAAGCCCATAAAAATGATGCCAAATCACCCAGGCATCTCTAGATTCTCTAAACATATACAGAGTGCAATCGAGCAACAAATCCTCACAGCTTTCTTCTGCGACCGAGTCTCAATTATGTTCTCCTTCCTTGGAAGTTTTGACCAGAGAAAGATAACTCCACTGGCAGGTGCGCGCATGAGGTCAATTAGCAAGCATGCCATCGTCACCCCTGCGAGATGCAAAGACGGATCACTAGCTCGCTAGTACGAGTACGAGTAGCATCCGCCGTACGTATATACTACTTAGCTATCACGTCATATCTATTTTCAAGTGGATGTAGTAACTAACTATCATTTGAGAAACAAAATAGAGAAAAGCTTGGTGCAGATTTATCGAGAACTCCTCTTCCCGCGGCCCCCCGCCCAGAAAGCGCATGCAAGATTTTTCTGTACATATATACCCCAGTCTCGGCCACGGCATATTGCAGCTTGCTTGTTCCTTCCTTCGTTCCCCACCACCATCCCGGAAAGAGAGAGAGAGAGAGAGAGGTCGCACGCAACGTACGGCACAGCGCAGCTAGCTTGACGAGGCAGAGGAATGGAAGAGACGGCGGCCAAGAGCAGCGGCGGCGGCGGCAAGGGCGGCGCGGCGGTTGAGGTGGGGCCATCGAGGTTCCGGCGGGTGTGCGTCTTCTGCGGGAGCAGCTCCGGCAAGCGGAGCAGCTACCGGGACGCCGCCGTCGAGCTCGGCAAGGAGCTGGTAATCAAGTCACGTACATACTGATCGATTTTACCTCACTACGCCCATTTACATCCATGCATGCATGTTGACGCATGCTCGCGCGCTGTTGGTGTTGGTGCATGTCAGGTGGCACGGAAGATGGATTTGGTGTACGGAGGGGGCAGCCTGGGGCTCATGGGGGAGGTCTCCGAGGCCGTGCACAAGGCCGGTGGCCACGTCATCGGGTCCGTCTCCCTGCATTATTGTCTCGTTGCTTTTCTTTTCCTTCACCTTTTTTTTGTCTTAGACTGAAATTTCTCCATCCAGTAGCAGCATCGTCTAGTGTGTCCAAGTTGCTCACGGCTGTACATGTCACGTTTTGCTTTTTCTTTGCTGCAGCGTCATACCTACCTCTCTCATGGGCAAGGAGGTAATCCACAGGACCATGCACACATATCCATGCCAATATCATGGAGGAGCAGTAAATTTCTAGCTCGTACTAATCCACGTCTTTGTGGTGCCGGCCGGGTATATATCCATGGATCAGATCACCGGGGAGACGGTGGGCGAGGTGCGCGCGGTGGCGGGGATGCACCAGCGGAAGGCCGAGATGGCGCGCAACTCCGACGCCTTCATCGCGCTCCCAGGTAATCAAGCATGCACGTACGCCTTGATGGATAGATATATCGCTTGTGATGAATTGTCACTGTCACTGGTGCTTACTTACATATGCCGTTTGGGGGTGCAGGTGGGTACGGGACCCTGGACGAGCTGCTGGAGGTGATCGCGTGGGCCCAGCTTGGCATCCACAGCAAACCAGTACTAATTAATACTTGCTTAAATCTCCTAGCACCTAGTAATTCAGTTACTTTATCTTGTTTTGGTTCGTCAATGGCGGCTAATTACATGCGTACGTGCAGGTGGGGTTGCTGAACGTGGACGGGTACTACAACTTTTTACTGGCCTTCATCGACAAGGCGGTCGACGACGGGTTCATCAAGCCCGGCCATCGCCACATCTTCGTCAGCGCCCCCGACGCCAGGGACCTCGTCCAGAAGCTCGAGGTACGTACATATATATATACGTATCATACGTGCTACATCTCTCTCGTGTGATTTGGTCTCCATGGCGTGCAGCTCAATCTTACACTCTTAGACCGGCCTGACTCGTCTTTTGTCTGCTGGTCTAGTAGTCGCATTCACGCACGTTAATTGCTAGCTTTCCCTATGCACAACGGCATCGATCGGTTTCTTCCAAGTTCCAAGCTGCTTCTACTTACTCCTTGATTATTTATTACACATGTCCAACTGAAATTTGAAACTTAATTTCTCCAACGGTTGCTTGCGGGCTGAATTTTATTGATTGATTGTTCAGTCAAATTAAGTACAATTTGTGTTAATTTTGCGAGTCAATTACTACAAAAGTTGGGGCCGGCTTAATCAATCTGTATAGGCCGAGATGTCATTGAGTTGTGCGTGGGTGCAGGAGTATGTGGCGGTGGAGGAGGAGGACCCGGCGACGCCCAAGGTGCGGTGGGAGATCGAGCAGGTCGGCTACAACGCATCACTCCAGGCCGAGATCGCCCGTTAGCTACCTGCCTACCTAAGTAAATTAGTTAAGTGGACACAGGGACGATGGTTGGTTCGTTGGGTAGCTGACAAGACGGCATGCAACCAGACCAGACGGACCTACGGAGGAATATTATTTGGTGCCTGCCACAGTGTGTTTTGCTCCTTCCATCTGCTGCATGTACGTCTGTAAGTTTGTGTTAGTTAGTTGACCCTGATGCATAGCTGATGGTATTCCATGCATGCGGTAGTCGAGTCAAGTGTATGTATTTTGATGTACGTACGTACTAGCTATAACAGCTAGCGGTACTACTAAAAATTTAAGTTACTGGTACTTTTTGCTTAAGTGCTTAACTGCATGCATGCCCTCTTTTTTCTTTTTTGCGAGAATGACTCTCGATCTGTTCTACTTAATTAATTTGCTTGTTTGTCTCAGCTAATTAAGAACTTGCTTTACACACGTTCAGAACGCGGCACCCCGCCCCATCTGCACGCACGCCTTGGAAAAGAACGCGAATTATCCGCGGCAGTCGTTCGAAATAGTAAACGGGCGTACGCACACGTACACAGGCTTATCTCCACAACGTGCGCTTCGCTGTTCCTGTTCCTCTCGCGCGCACGTGCCACGGCAAGGCGTCGTACCTGATCAGCAGTGAGACGTTCAATTCCTCCACACACAAAAAGGAGTAAAAACATGTCGCCTGTCCCCCCGCTCCCCAGCTCCACCCCGCCGCCAACCCCGCCGCCTCCCCCCTGACCGGCTTCCTCCCCCACCACCGCCGCCCCCGCCCCCGCCTCCCCTCCATCCCCCTCAGCCCCAGGTTGGCCCGTTCCCCCTCCCCCTAATCCCCCTTCTCCCAGCACCGCCCCTGGCCGGCGGCCCAGATCTGGCCCCAGATCCAGATCCGTTCGACTCCGCCGAGTTCGTCCCAGAAACCCAGCTCCTTCCAGGAGATGGCTGTCCCCCCGTGCCTATCCTTGACCGTGGTAAATCCCCTCTTGAGTGCGGGGAGTCTTCAACCCGTCCTTCCGGCTGCACCAGCAGGATCCCCCAGTTCGCGCAGGTTGCTTCAAAGGAGACAGCGCACATTGAAGACTCACCAAACCCATGGATACAGGTAACGCGCAGAAGAGATAGAGGCGCCGCGGCAATTCGCGCTCAACAGGTCCTGTCTCCTCTAAGGGCACGTCCGAGGCCTGCTCCTCGAGCCCCTCGTTTCCGTGCGCCGGTCGCTTCCACAGAGCTCCCCTGCATTCAAAGCTCCAACAGCTGGAATCCTCAGCGCCGGATTGCCCCGCGCCCCCCAGCTACCGGATTGAATGCATCTTTATTTTCAGACCTGCTTAAGAAGCGCTCGGCAGGCCGTTGTTTTCGCTGTCTTAGCTCCGAGCACTTCGTCGCAGCTTGCCGAGACCCCCCGCGGTGCATCCTCTGCGACCGTTCTGGTCACATTGCCCGCTGGTGCCCCTCAGGGCGCCGCCGTTCACAGGTTAACAGAGCCCAGCCCCCTCCGGCCAGTTCCGATTTCCCCCCGCTGCTTTCCGGTATGGCGCAACCTGCAAACGCCTGGTCCGTTAGACCGGACAACCTTCGGTGCTACGGCCGTCTCTCTGCCCGTGCAGTGCGCAAGGAGGGGGAGTTAGCAGCCACAGGGGTGATCGTGCTCCTGCTAAACCAGCATTTGCAGAGTTCGAACAGACAAATCTGCAGGATCCTTGCTGACTACTTCGAGGTGCGAAGAGATGAAGTGGAGATCACTATGCTCGGACAGAAGGAATACCTTGCAGTGTTTCGCGATGCCGCCGTGCGGGCCAGGGTCCTTGCAGAAACAGGGATCACCATTGAGGATCTACAGCTGCGCTTCAGACCATGGTCCAGGCTTGCTTCAGGTAATGTCAGCCAGGCGAGATATCGCCTGCGCCTCTGCATTGAAGGCGTTCCCCGTTCCGAATGGGGTCCAGAAACTGTCGCCTCCATTCTTGCTCATACAGGGATACAGGAAGGCGGTTTTGACGAGCCGCTTGCAGACAAAGAGACGGCATGCATGCGTGTATGGATATCTGCACACAGCATCGAGGCGATCCCGCGTGCGGGAGTCTTCACCACAGAGCAGGCCGCGCGCTCCCTCCCCCCCTCGCCGTCGGATGACGCCGCGCAGACCCGCCTCTTCGCTGGGCAGGGGCGGCCGAGGGGCCCCCCCTTGCACTTCATGTCGCACCCGGTGCTCATCCATGTTGATCAAGTCATCGACTACGAGCCTCCGGCAAGCACCCCTCCGTTCTGCCCTCAGGACCCAGCAAGCTCCGCTAATGGTGAGATATCGCCGGTCTCATCCGAGGATGGGGAACCTGTGCTCACCTCCTTCCACTGGGAGCTGGGTGTCAGAGATGGGCCTCTCCGGCCCCCTCGCCGCTCAGCGCACGATCGCCTCGCCAAGATCCCAGATGATGACAGCGATGACGAGAGAGAGCGCAGTCCGACCCCCACGCGCCACCGCCTCCGCTCTGGCTGGGATGTGCTGCCGCCTGGGTTTGCTGCTCAGTCACAGGGTCGACGGCGCCATCGGGGCAGCAGCAGATCCTACAACAGAAGAACCGAGGGCAGCCGACAGCGAAGCAATGATGGAGCAAAGGAAGCTCTCTTCATCCACCTTGTGAGCGAGAAGCGTCCTAGCACCCCCTCTGCTCAGCCCGCGCAGCGGAGGCTCCGTTCCCGCTCCCCGGAACGCTTCCCTTCTCAAGCTCGTCAGTTCTCTGAAGACCAGCTGATCCAAGCCATGACACAGATTCAGGTGGAGGATACAGTTCAAGCTGACCCAATGGAGGATGAAGTTCTCTTGACCCCCATCCTCCAGGCAACATCACCTGCCAGTGCTGAGACCCTAGAGCAGGGAGAAGCGCCCATGCCAGACACAGACACAGGAGGATCAGAAGCGGATGACAATATGACCCTGGCCGCCTTCCAGAAGCAGCTGTGTCGTCCACTGCCAACCCCTCTTCTCTCAACGGCCCCAACATTGCCGATAGATGCCCCAGTAACCAGAAGTAAAGTGAAGAAGGCGGAAGCAGAAGCAAAAGCAGCTACCTCTCATAGTGTCAATAGCTCCAAGGTGGCTTCCTCCATGATGGAGAAGGCCCGGCTTCTCCTCATGAAGAAGCTAGGAATTCTTGCAGCCAATAAAGACCCAGGAGCGGCCGAGTTCAAGCGTTACACAGACCTCTTCAAAGAACCCCTGAACGAATCCACAGTGACAGCCTTCGCCACCCTAGCAGGCGTCTTGGGAAAGATAGATGTTGCAGAGGTCATGGCGACCAAGGCTTGTTAGCCTTCCGCTCTGATCTGTTTAGAGTCCTTTCTTTATTGCTTATGGACGCAGCTCCATGTATCGTAGGTGTCGTGTGGTGTATGCTACCAGATGTAGTTCTTATGTTTTGTTCAGGTTGGCTCCACGGCGACTTCTCTTCTAAGAGCAGCCCACTGTTAGCCATGTTGTCTGTCCCGGTCTCTCTGGAGCCGAGCACTCCCTTTTGCTTCAGACTCTATCAGAAGCTGTGCTACCTGCTGTTGCTCCTCTTCTTCATCCCTTTTGCCATGAATGCACCTTTTTGCTCGCTTCGCTGCACGTTAGTGCAAAACAGATTTCTCTTACAGGGTGCAGTCTTTGCCATTCAATGATACACAGCCAGGTGAAGATTCTTTCGTGGAACGTACGAGGCCTCAACAACGCCTCGCGGAGAGCTGTCGTCCGAGAGATGGTTAGCCAATCTAAGGCAACGATTGTTTGCCTACAGGAAACGAAACTGAACCAGGTTGACAACGCAGATATCAGACAAATCATAAGGCCATGTTTTGTTGACAATTTCTGTTCCCTTCCGGCAATTGGGACCAGAGGCGGAATTATCCTAGCATGCTCCAACAGTTTTTTCAGCATAAGTAACATCTCTCCAGGCCTTTTCTCCATCTCGGCAGACATCAAACACGTTGAGAGCGACCTCCAATGGACATATACAGCTGTATACGGGCCACAGTCCTGGCAAGACAAGCTTTCTTTCCTCCAGGAGCTCAAAGACATCAAACCTTTGACGTTATCTAGATGGCTCATCGCAGGAGATTTCAACCTAATCCTGAAGGCCGCCGATAAAAACAACAACCAGGTGAACACCAGACAAATTCGAGCATTCAGAGCAACGGTTGACGGGCTGCACCTCCGGGAGCTACACTTAAGCAACAGAGCGTACACCTGGTCAAATGGACAGGGATCCCCGACTTGTACGAACATCGACAAAATGCTTTGTTCACCAGACTGGGATCTTGAGTTCAGTAGCTCTCTCCTCCAGGCGCTCCCGACGATGATCTCCGACCATTGCCCCCTTCTCTTGACAGGATCCATCCAGACCGCCAGAATTACAACTTTCAGATTCGAGGACTGGTGGTGCTCGATCCCAGGCATCCACCAGGTGATACAATCGTGCTGGCAGAGACCAGTTCTTCCCGCAGACAACATCCTGCGCCTGCACATAAAGCTCTCTAGGCTATCCAAAACTCTGAAGAAATGGAGCAAGAATCTTTTTGGCAATATTAAAATGCAGTTCGCTATTGCATCCGAGCTAATCTTTCAGATTGATAAGGCACAGGAACTTAGAAGTCTGATTGAAAGAGAAGTAGCTCTCAGAGCTAATTTGAAAACTAGGCTTCTCGGCTTAGCTACAATACAGAGACTTAGATGCAAGCAGAGGGCAAGAACGCAATGGATCAAGATGGGGGACGCAAACACTAGGTTCTTCCACCTAAAAATCAACTCACGCAAGAGAAGGAACTTCATCACCTCCCTAAAAATACAGAACCAGGACGTTTTCAACCAAGAGGAGAAGAAGTCTTTTATCACCGGCCACTTCAATCAAATTTTGGGAACAAAGCAACAGAGATCACACACTCTAAACTGGGAGCTCCTACAGATCCAAAGTCACAATCTGACCCATCTAGACAATAGCTTCACAGATGAAGAAGTGCTCAACACGATTAACTCAATGCCCAATGGCAAATCCCCAGGTCCTGATGGTTTCACGAACCGATTCTACAAAACCTTCTGGGGAATCATCAAGCAGGATTGTCTACAGGCTATACATCATTTCAACCATTTCAAAACGGACAGGCTGAGCCTCTTGAACAATGCTGATGTTGTCCTAATTGCGAAGAAAGCGCAGCCCACGACAATAAAAGACTACAGACCGATCAGTCTTATCCATGCCTTTGGAAAAATCATCACTAAAATCATGGCAAACAGGCTTGGACAGGAGATAGATTCAATTGTCTCAGCAGCTCAGAGTGCCTACATCAAAAAGAGAGAGATACAGGACAACTTCATCCTTACTCAGAGTATCATCAAAATGTTGCATAAGAGAAATATCCCAGGGCTCTTCCTTAAGCTTGACATTCAGAAAGCTTTTGATTCCGTCAGTTGGGAGTTCCTGCTAGAGCTCCTTCACAAGCTTGGTTTTGGTCCTCGGTGGAGAGACTGGGTTGCTTGCATCTTAGCTTCTTCCTCCAGTCGATTCGTAGTCAACGGAGAGCGTACCCGATTCATCCATCATCGAAGAGGTCTAAGGCAGGGAGACCCCCTATCTCCCTTGCTCTTCATCTTAGCGATAGATCCTCTGCAGAAGATTCTTCTCCAGGCAATTCATGCTGGCCTGATCAAGCCGATCAAAGGGATTAAAAATGAAACGAGAATCTCTCTCTACGCCGATGATGCAGCTATTTTTGCAAACCCAGACTGTGAGGAGCTACAAGCCATACAAGTATGCCTTCAAACCTTCGGAGAAGCATCAGGTTTGCAGACGAACATCCAGAAGAGTTGCATCTACCCCGTTAGATGTTCGCAGATCAATATACAACAGATCACCCAGCATTTTCAAGCTCAGCTTCGGCACTTCCCATGTACCTACCTTGGTCTCCCGCTTTGCTCTACCAGGCTCACCAGAATGGACATGCAGCCGATCCTAGACAAGCTCTCCACAAGACTCGCAGGGTGGAAAGGCAAACTCCTCAATAGGGCGGGAAGGCTCACGCTAATCAACTCAGTCCTATCACCGTGCTTAGTCTTCTTCTTATCTGCAGTGAAGCTAGACAAAGGAACTACGAGGAGGATTGAGAGAATTCTCAGATCTTTTCTTTGGAAGGGGGAAGAAACCTGTTCTGGAGGGCATTGCCTCGTCAGCTGGAAACAGATATGCAGACCAAAACGCCTTGGTGGGCTTGGAATCAAAGATATTCAGCGCTTTGGCTCGGCTCTGAGGCTCCGCTGGCTATGGTGCGAATGGAATAATGAGAGTAAACCTTGGCGAGGTCGACAAACGCCATGCAACGAAAATGACAAAGCTATCTTTGCGGCATCAACAATTATTCACATTGGTAATGGTCAAACCGCATCTTTCTGGACCTCCAGATGGATTCAGAACAGAGCGCCGCGAGACATTGCCCCAGACTTGTTCAACTTAGTCAAGAGAAAGCAGCGGACCGTAGCGTATGAGCTAACGGACAGCAGATGGATGAAGCCCCTCAGGACGATCAGCACGACGAGACAGGCACAGATCACCCTTTGGCACCTTGTCCACGACCAACAGCTTGACGTTCAGATACCTGATAGCATTCAATGGCGATGGACCCAAAATGCGTTATACTCTGCCAAATCGGCGTACATGGTCCAATTCACAGGCGCGTACGCCAGATTCGACGCCTCTTCTATCTGGGAGGCAGAAACGGAGCAAAAATGCAAGCTTCACATCTGGCTCCTCATCCAACACCGAGTCCTAACAGCGGACAAGCTCCAGAAAAGAGGATGGCACAATGGTTCGGTTTGCACTCTCTGTGGAAATCAAGCGGAAACGGCGTTTCACATCACGATCGATTGTCCCTTCGCCAAACAAGTGCTGCGCAAGGTGACTCGTATGAACAACATTGCTTCCACTACCCTTCTACAATCTAATCAAGACGATTTGGCGAGTTGGTGGCAATCATGCTGGCCAGATGCTTCTAGAAAAGAGCGAAGGAAGCTCTATGGTATTATCAGTTATGCGCTATGGAACATTTGGCTAGAGAGAAATGCTCGCATCTTCAATCACAAGTTCACGGACGTCGACAGAGTTGCGCTCAAAGCGCAAGAAGACATTTGTGCCAGGAGACTCGCCTTCCCCAGAACTTCTAGCGACACCGGCGACCCCATTTGCATCTTTTGATGTTGCCCTAGCGGCTGTTTGTGCTGTCGTTCTCCGCTCTCTGTAAATCCACTTGTACCAGAACCAAAACTTTTTTTTCACCTCTAATCTATGAGTAAGGCAGAGCTCCTGCCACGTTCTTCGAAAAAAAAATTCCTCCACACAAAAAAGACGAACGTACGTACGTGCCTGGTCGAGCACTGTCGACCACCACTCCGAGCGCTGAGTACGTCGCGATCATCTCCAGTGCTCCGGTGGTTATGTGATGTGAGGCACGTACGTATAGCACTCACCGCTCGCGCTTGCCGGAGAGCGGAGGCCAGGCATCCCCGGCCACCGCCAACGCTGACGCGCTTCAGGCATGTAGGAACAAGCTAGCAGCAACTACCGATGCGACGGCCAGGGTCTTATTTACTGTCGCTGCGGCACGCTAGGTCGCTTCACTACACACCAGCTATCTCCTGCTCCTTGCTGCAGCAGCAACAGCAGGAGGCCAGGCCGTGCCTTCGCTACAGCGCACCGGCTGCTAGCTACCTCGTCCTCTTCGCTGCAGCTGGTAGCCATCATGGCTCTGCGCTGATGCCGGCTTGCAATCATGGTCGCCCTTGACCTTGGCCTCCTATCGCCCTAGCTAGTTAAATCCTGACGAATTCAAACAGCGCGAGCTAGCTTGATTTAGCTCTCGACCGGTCGTACGTACGTGCCATTACGTATACGCTGCTAGCTCGATCCTCCTCTAGCTCTGGAGACCTGTCACTGCTGACCACTACTTGCGCGATCGATCCATCGGTTGGGAGGCCCGGGACGACGTGCAGGTCTCGATCTCTCTCTGGCTTAATTGGAGCATTCTCGATCGAGGCCGGGGTCAGCACCGGCACAGCTGGGGCACACTCGATCGACGGAATACTAGCTACGACGACGCACCGTGAAGCAATGTGCGTGCGCTGTACAGTACGCATGGGTCGTTGTCGCAATTGACCGAGCTGTGTGACACGTACGTACGGCCAACTGCCGCGCGCGTAACCATGCCGACGGACGGACAAAGTGGATGTACGTGTGGCTACGTTTGTGTACGTACGTATGTGTGTACAGTGCTGTAGTACTTCGGGCAGCATGGCTAGCTAGCGCTGGAACAGTTTGGCGAATATTTCTGTCCCTGTTCGATCGTACGTACTCTCTCTGTACGACATGGTTCCGGCAGTTATGGATCCACGTACGTGTGCATGTGCTATGCAGCACAATAATATATATACGAGTGCCTGTGATTGTTTGCGGGTACATACGTTATTAATTTGAGTTTCGTCTCCCGGAACTATTCCTGTACTGCACGCGATCAGGAAAGAAATAAAAGAAGGAACTGTGCTCCTTAACTTTTCGTGCATGATAGCAAATCTTAGCTCCACATATAAGCATAGCAAACAGTTGTTATTCTTTCAAATGCCAGAAAAATGCTGGGATTATGGTGGATACAAAACCAATTTACAAGTCATGCGAGCAAAAACAGCAGGCAAAAAGGACCGAGCTCGATCACAAGCTTGTCTACTCCAGACATTTAATCCAGTGTCAGTCCCAGTACTTGCACATGACGTGCTAGCTAGAGCCACGTAGTTAATAACCGGGGGTGATTCCTACGGCTTTAGTGCATGATGCACAGGCTAGCTGGTGCCTTTAAGCCGGTAATAACCAAACTGTGTACCGACAGCAAGAGACGTGACTACTACCACTACTACTAGATATCTAGAGTTTCATTTATGGCCGGCCAATTTTAACCACAGCTAGCCACCTTGCCTTCTTTCACTCTAAACACCTTCAATTTTCTACTAGACCATACATACATGGATGCTACCACTATGTACAGTACCCCACTTACATGCATGCATGCATGTAGATACGGGCCCAAAACAGGTTTAGTGCCGTTCGTAGCACGTGATGCTTGGAATGCAATGTGCATGTGTTCTGCCGAAACTGCGCGCTAAGGTGGGGGCAGCGTGTGGGCATGGCGACCGTGCATGCATAATCTGATGCATCGGCACCTGATTCTCGTTGGTAACATCAACTTGTCAATAATTGATATCGATGCTTGCTCTAAACATCGCGAGTCAACTTAATGGCAAAGATAACTTCTACATGTACAGCACGGCTAGCTAATTCAAATCCTGGTCTAGAACTTTCGTGAGATTGCAACTCTGCCCTGAGCTCTGAGCCCCTACAACTAGTGCAAGACTCACATGTACGTACGTCGACGCTACGGTGGCTTAAGGGCGTGTACAGTGCACTCACTGTTACACTACCCAAGGGGTAAGGTAAGGTAGCCGGTCGGCCATGTACTGGGCTAGCACTAGTACTTACTGCCATGCTAACCGTACGTAGGAGTCGCTTTAGATGGGACGGCTCCTGCACATGCAGTAATAGGTACGTTACAGCACACTCAGTGTACGTGCTAGCTGTTGCATGCACACCTCTTCTACTCTCTCTCTCTCTGTCCATTGGCCCCACATGTAATGGAACATCTCTCTCTCTCTGTCTCTCTCATCCATCACAAATAACCTTCTTAATTAGTTCTCTTGTACGTGCTTGTCTTGTAGCTAGCAAGATATTCCAAGACACATGGTGCATGACCTCGATCATTTTAGACGTACGTGCCGCGCTTCTTTAATCATTTCATCTCTATCTACAGTACATGCACATGCATGCATATGCAGGCAGTGTTGTCCGTTCCTGGCTAGCTTGGTGCTCCATGGACCCGGCCGGCCGTCCTCGATCGTGCCTATCTATCGCAATGGAGATCCATGGCAGGGACGGAATTATTGGCCTGCGATCCATCGTAGGACGCATGCATGTGCCTGCATGCGTTGCCAGATTAAGCCGGGCTATATATCGATGGCTAGCTCATGAGACGTCGATCGATCGATCGAGCGGCTGACGCGTCAGGACGCGATATAGGGAGGTGAGTCATGACAGGACTCGCCACCTACGTACCACTTGTTATCTCAGTGTGTGGTGCACGTACGTCGTACGTACGCACCGGTAGTTGCTGATCGATCGACGATATGATTCAACGTCGTCGAATCGTTGCTTAGTTACTTTCGTTATCCATCCAGGGCTTTTTGCTGATCTAGACAGTGACTCGACTGATGATCGACGATGGCATGCATGAGCTACCGATCGATGTACGCACGAACTGACAACGAAACGACGTGGTTTGTGACTTGTGTGTGTTGTGACAAGAAGCGCGAGCCAAATGATCGATCAAATGCATGGTTTCAGTAAAAATATGATTAAAGCCATGCATCTGATCGATCATTTGGCTCACGTACATGCTGATTTTTTTAAAATCATAACTCTAAGCTCTAATGCATATATGTTGTTGTCACCCATGTCATTAGGTAAATAAAATGTTTGTAGATATTTTTTGTAAGTGTAGCATTGCTTTCATGGGATTGTGTCATGTGGTTAAGGATCAATCGACCCATCTGAAGGAGAAAACCAAAATGCGAATGCGAGATTCGTGCTTACGGAGGAAAGTCGATCTAGAGAATGGGAAATTAACGATTTGTATCGCACGAGGCGCATATAGAAAAGTGAGAGCAAATGGGCTTCAGCTTCAGCCTTCTTACAACCGTTGGATTTCGTTCCTGTGAGGCCCGTTAATTCGACACGGTTCGACCGTTTGAGCCCATTTATGAAGCCCAAACAGTAGATTTCATTCTAACGAAGTTCCTGCGTTCGGAATAATTTCATCTTTTTGACCCCTATACTTTCGTAAAGTTCGCCTTCGGCTTATACTTAAAAATACCTGTTTTCTTTTGGGGAAACAAAAGAACCTGTTTTCTATCCTCTAATCTTAGACAGTATAGAGTTTGATATCGTAGGAAGTTTAGCAGGTGGTTTTTCTCGCATAAGGGTAAGAGCAGTTTCCCACTATTGCTCTCGTCTTTTTAAGATGACATGCATGCCAAAATCATTTTAGGGCTTGTTTGGAATATGGAATTTTATAGGAATGAGACCTTATAGAAAATTTCCAGCGAACCCATTTGGTTTGTATGATTGGCTCTGATAATTTTTATGGGCATCATTCTTTTCTTTCACATTTTTAGGATTCTAAATATCCACTTAAACCTCATGATTTCATTTTCTTTGAGACATTCAACGTAATATGTTTCTTTATCTATCATCTTCTCTCTCTATTCAAGAAACCCTTTGCTGCAAATTTTTTGTAGAGCATCCAAAAAATTACATTCTATAATTCTTGTGTTTTCGGTTCCTGTAGAAATCCAAGAGACATGATATCCACCTATGATTTTCCTATTTCTACGGTTTTTCTATTTCGCGTTCCAAGCAGGCCCTTAGTAAGGTTAATTGCTCTTCTATCTGAAATAGAGGGGTCAAATAGCTGGTTATGCACTTCAAAGCTTAACTTTTACAATATGAGGTCAAATAGACTTATTTCTTATGGAATGTTTTGGCATAGCTCTACTTTACAGAATCCACAGGTGAATCGAGTGAAGTTGTCCCAAACACCAAAAAACATTTTCAGTAGAGTGAAATAACCTCTCGATCATTTCAAGGTTTGGACTTGAATTTTTTATACCTTTTGTCGGTACCATTATGTAATGTTATCTTTTCACGTGAACACTTGGCAGCAGATATAATAATGTTAAGGCATAGAAGCCACAACTCACTTGGCAAGTTTGATAGGTTTAGCCTGTTGCTTAGTTCGTTACAACACTTGTGACAAATTTTTAGCAACATGTCCCATATATTAGAGATATTTTTTTAGAGAAAGATAAATTTCCCCTTTCTAATATTTGTTACACTTGGCATAGATGATTCTCTCATCATGAAAAATATGTCGCGCCACACTTTAGCATAGAAAGTTTGGCAAGGTGTGGCTTTAAACCAATGCCATAAGCGCCTCATTACAAAGTACCCTTGCGAAATTCCCAAAATTCGAATTCAAACTCAAATATTCAATTCGGGCAAGGTACACTACACGCTGAGACAAGAAAAACAGGTTAATGCGAAATTCCCAAAATTCAAATTCAAATTTAAATACCAATGTCGCGAGCTCCAAAGCCCCGATGCCATTAGGCCCTCGCGCCCCTGATCTATGTCGCCGCCGCCGTCTCGGCGACCGCCCCGCCGCCGCAGCCCTCCCATCATCTTCCTCCTCCCCTGAGGGCTCCTCCGGCCGCCGGAGGTGGACCTGCCTTTGCCGGCGGCGGCGGCTCTTCTCCTTCTCTTCTTCCTCGCCGTCTCGCTCCTCTCCATCGCCCTCTCCGCGCCGCCGCTCACCGGTCACCCCGGCCTCGCCGCCTCCTCGCGCCGATCCCTCGGCCGCAGCTCCGGCCACGCTCCGGTATGATATGCACACTGACTCGTTTCGTCCACGCAGTCCGATTTGATCTCTTCTCTCGGCCTCTCCGTTTGAGTCCACAGCCTAACTGCTGAACAGCTCTGCCGGCGAAATGGAGGGCTCCGAGAGCGGCGACGTCTTTAGCATTCTTGTTAGTTGTTATATAGCAGTGCATGGATTGGATTGTGGTTTATGCTTCATATTGGTAGATAAATATCAAATTGAGATAGATGCGTGTTACTGTGTTCCATGACCTGTCCTACTCAGTGCCATAGCTGTTTAAACTCGTTTGATCTGATTTGATCCGTGTGGTTTACATTTGAATTCATTAGTTGCTTCGTCATTTGTTTTGGACAAAATTGTGCACATATGTGTTAAACTGGACCATATAGGCATATAGCTTTTGCCATTGAGTCGGCACTAAGTGAAATGAGTAGATGCTCTTCGCGTGGAATTTTCCGTTGTTTGATGCTTTTGTAATGTGGTGGCATTTTTTGCATAGGAAATGTTTATTATTCTTATATAAATAATTTGATCAATTGATTACGTTTTACTCGAAATGTAGAAAAGTGGATGAACTGCGCCAGATGATCTGTGGGGTTCAAAGCTCGCTAGCAATTTCTATGGATGCAGTAACTCTAGCAGCAAATTCCTTGGTGAGCCATCACTCTGCTGAAACTTACTACTACTATTTTGTACAACGTGTCATAAATCTTAAATACCGTGTGAACGTGTGTAGTGGATGTGGATGTGAATGATGAATGTCTGTGTGTCTCAGTGCTCGTTGCATGCTACATTTTATGAATAGTTTTGAGCGGTCATTTTTGTATTGTGATGAGTTAACTCTATCCTGCATTCCTACCTAAAGGGCTACTCTTATAATCTTGCAGATTCCAGTGTTACTACACGACCAGATTGGTATTTGATTGTTGTGACAAGTGGAGGTCTTAATCAGCAGAGAACAGGGGTGATATGCCTTCCCCGGGCCCTCCCTTGTATGAATACATTGTCACGTGTGTGAGTAGATATGATTAACTGATTAAGTTCACCAACCTCAGCTTCACTGATTGTCTATGATATATCATCAGGATCTGCTAAAAATACTTTAGGTACTTAAATTAGTTTCGATCATCAATTTGTGTATTTCTTGGGCCCTTTTGAGTTTATTTGTGGAAGAAAATACCATTCTTGTAACAAAATGCACTAGAGAAGCTTCTGATTGACTAGAACTACACTAGAACCATGTGATATTTATTTGCCAGTATGCTATGCAACCTCAACTACCTTTGTTTCTTAAGCCTTTTTTTTATTTAGGACTTCAGAGTTAGTAGTTTGCATCCTCAATTA
Source organism: Stipa capillata (assembly GCA_019208055.1). Lineage (NCBI taxonomy): Eukaryota > Viridiplantae > Streptophyta > Magnoliopsida > Poales > Poaceae > Stipa > Stipa capillata. The sequence goes on from JAGXJF010001441.1 coordinate 22,845, forward strand.
TGACTTATACAGAATAACAATTTGCAGCAATGATCAGTGCTTCTTACTTGCAACTCCACTTTTTTCTATCCTGTACTACTGAACTATGTGTATCAAACAAATCATGACATCTGCTCCTTTTGAGATAGTTCATTCTGTAGTTGCTGCACTTATTTTAAATTCTACACTTGTTATTCCCAAATTGGACCATACATCTTTCTGGAAAGATTCAAGGTATGCAAATAGTGAGCGCTTCCACTATGACTGTTTAAGTGTTTCAGATGAACCAAATGCACTTGTTTTATAATTAATGCTATCTCTATTGCAGCAATTTTTCCGAAATCTTTGATATCGACTGGTTCATTTCATTTCTTGAAAAGGATGTCAAAATTATCAAAGAACCTCCAGAAGTAAAGCTGTGCGACCTTATAAAATGCACGTCCCCTGGAAATGTACTCCACGATGTTACTTGAACCGTGTCTTACCCGCGGAACCGTGTCTTACCCGCACTTCTGAAGAAACACATAAGTTGTGGACCTCGTGGCTTAGTAGGAGTCCTTATTACTGGGTTACATTAGTTCTATATGAAACTATCCTTATTTTCTTGCCACCCACAACCTGTCAACATATTAATTCAATTATGCACTTTTATAGATATTCGTTAGAATTACTGGCCAGTTATTTGAGCTGATACTCTGACGGTCGGTTATATCAACTAACTTCCACAGCCTTTACCGAGTTTACCTATGTAGAGAGATTTGTCAATTATGCTTGCACTCTGTTTATTTTGTAACTTCTTTGTACATTGTGTTATTCCCATGCTTCTGTGTGTAGTTTGAGTTCTGTTTCAGCTCATTTTGTGCCTAAGGTCAATTGAAGAGATTTCAGTACATAAAAATCCTCAGCCACATAGCTTATTTTACTTCCTTCCTGTCAATGCAGGTTATTTGAATGACTAAATATGATTATAGGCTCTCAAATAAGTTGGACACTGACCTGCAAAAACTTCATTGCAGAGTAAATTGTCATGCTTTGAGATTTACTGATCCAATAGAAGAATTGGGTGAAAAGCCAATACAACAAATGCAGGAGAAGAGCAGATACTTTATTGCTCTTCACCTGAGGTACACTTAATTGAAGCTGTCACTGACCTGCATATTTCCTTTCTTCATAATTTTCCAATTTCAGTTCACCCCTCATCTTTTGGTTGCTAGTATCCTTAGTGTGATAATTTTTATCTAACAAGTAAACTTTTTGGGCCATGCATAAAATATACTGTTGTTACTTTGGGCCTGAACTCTCTCAAAATATGATGCATACGTGACGTCGCGACCTTCTAATTTTCATCATTATGTCTTCGTTTCTTGATCAAGATATGCTTTCTGTCCTTGGCAGATTTGAACGTGATATGCTTGCCTTTTCTGGGTGTTACTATGGTGGTGGAGAAAAAGAGAGTAGGGAACTAGGTGCCAAGCGATGGAAAACCTTGCATGTACGGACAATATCGAGTCTCAGTTACTTAGATCGTGAGCTAAAGTAGTCTAGTGCATGTTCGGACAATATCAAGTCTTAGTTACTTAGATAATGAGCTAAAGTAGTCTAGTGCTTGTTGTGTTTTTACGTTTCAGACAAGCAACCCAAAGAAAGGAAAAAGGCAAGGTAGGTGCCGTTTAACTCCTAAGAGGTAGGGCTAATGTTGAGGGCATTAGGCTATAGAAGTGATGTCCATATCTATGCTGCTTCTGGTTAGATATATGGAGGGGAAGATACTTTAGCACTCCTCAAAGCGCTCTTCCCAAATTTCCATACAAAAGAATCATTGTCAAGCGAAGATGAGTTAACTCCCTTCTTGACACACTCATCTCGCATGGCTGCAACTGATTTCATTGTCTGTGATGGAAGTGATGCTTTTGTGACTAACAACAATGGTAACATGACCAAAATACTTGCTGGATCTTTCTGAGATCTGACCAAATAGTGGTGCTCCTCACAGGAGATTGTGGCCACAAGAGAACAATCCGGCCAAATGCTAAACATATATATCCCTTATTTATGAACAGGTGAAATATGTCATGGGATTCATTCTCCTCGCAGATGCAAATAATTCAGAAATGATTTATGGGAGATCCCATGGAAGTCATGCCAGGAAGAGGCGAATTCCATGCCAACCCTGCTGCCTGTATATGTGAAAAGCCTGACCAAAAGTCAGTAGTAAAATTGAGTTCCAGAAGTAACCAGGAAACTGTTTATAGCACTGAAATAAGAAAGGCCATTGGCGAGCCAGCATTTCCTATTTACATGGACGAAGAGGTGGATGGATCCGATACTGAAGATGATCCCACAGGAAGAGGAGAGATGATTGACACCGAAGCGGACGATGATTCTTTGGTCAGACGAGAGGATTCTGAGCTGGAGGAGATCCTTTCAGATTAGGTGAGTTATGCAGCTGGGAAAATTTAGTTAAGTTATGCAGATCTGACTTTGCATACATGTGTTGTATGTGGTAGCAATTGGCGGATTTTGACTCCAGCATAGCTAGATCAGCAGCCTCCTGTGTACATATATTTTGTGGTGGAGCTGTACATCCTCTTTTCTGCCCCTAGCTCAATAAAGATGGCCTCATTTTTGGCGTCTCTAGTAGTTTCCTTAAGAGTTTGTAACATCAGCGTCCTTGCCCGTAGCTCGTGGGAATGTGTTTGTTATGCTTCATTTTCTTTTCTTCTTCTTCTGGCCAAGTTTTTTAGTGCCATCCTTAATCCATTTTGTGGTTACGGTAGTACTTACTGCTGGAGCTGTTGTTAACTTATCATGGCACAATGTAATATTTCCTAATCTTCACATGATATTACATCATGGCATCTTTTATCAGGCCCTCAGTTTTTGTAACCACATCTTGTGCTAAGTAGCATAATCAATATTGAAGTATTTCTGGAACACTGAAACATAGATTTTGTGGTGGAGCTGTGCATCCTCTCATCTGCCCCTAGCTCAACAAAGTTAGCCTAAAGTCTCTAGTAGTTTCCGTAAGAGTCTGTAACATCAGCGTCCTAGCCCATGGCTCGTGGGAACTTGTTTGTTTTTCTTTATTTTCTTTTCTTCTTCTGGCCAAGTTTTTTCAGTGCCATCTTTAATCCTTTTTGTTGTCACTGTGGTACTTACTGCTGGAATTGTTGTAAACTTACCAAATGCCATGGCATAATGCTTTACATGATATTTTATCATGGCATGTTCATCAGGCCGTCAGGATATCATGGTTCAGTTCAGGTCAGGAATGGATGATTTTTCATCTTCTTTTGAGTAGCGCTTTCCCACTGAAACGTTCGAGGTTACACTGCTGCAGGCTTGGAGTACTCTAGCTTAGGATTCCAGCTGCAGCTCCTGAAGTCCCGAGGCACCCAAATGGAGATGCAGCTTTTCGTTTGCACGACCAAAAGTAGCATCAACTGTACATGGACTTAACATGGACCAAAAGTCGTCAAATGCCAATCATAGAAGCCGGGAACCTGAGTGAACATCCCAACACTCTCGATTGCACAGCTTCACGAGGTTGCCGTTGCGTTGCTGCGTGGTCCGACGACCCGGCCTAGATCGATCCCAATCCAACGGAGTCCGGGGCATCCCGATGCCGGTGCCTCCTCACCGTCCGTCACGTGCAGGCTTTCGTTCTCCAAGGAGCCAAGCCTGGTACAGTACTACGACCGATGCTGTGACCGTGAGAGACGTTGGATGAGTCAGCCGAGTAGCGGTAGGAGCAGCGAAAACAAGAGAGCTGCACTGCTCTTTTACAATGCTGTTCCTGTTGGCCTTGAGATTTGGACGGTTCATATGGCGAGGAATCTCTGCCCGACAGCGAGTTTAAATCCTGTTCTTGGGAGGCTGTGCCAAGTGTTCGTCTCCGCCTAGCTTGGAGTTCGCTAACGTTGACGATGCCCTGTGCTGCTATGCATGGATACTCCAACCGGGGTTTGGCTGCCGGGTCACCGCTGCAAGACTGCACGTACTTGTTGGAGTCTTGGACATTTGCAGAGGTCGAGCACGAGAGGGGGGCAACCATGGCAGCAGAGCAAGGTGAAGGGCGGGAGAGATGGATGAGATCATGAATACGGGCCGTGAGAGCGCCCCACCGGCCCACGCGAGGGCGGGCCCGGGCCCGGGCCCGGGCCGGGGACACGTGGCGCGGGCCAACGGACAAGGCACGTATAAAAGTGCGTCTTCCACGTAGGAGGAAAAAAATAGGAAACGAATACCGACGTGAGGAAGGACGTGCCTGGCCACCGTGACAGACGGCTGGTGCTCCGGCCCGGCCAGGTCCAGTGGACGCGGTCCATGAATGGCACGTCCTCCAGCCGCGCGTCTTCCCAAGTGCAGATTCTCCGTGGCTGGACTGCGACGAAGGCACGAAGCCAGGTGTGTCGCTTGGCCGCAGAAAGATCCCGCTCCGTTTCCTCCCAGCACGAGGCGAGCGAGCGAGCGAGCGACTCCGACCACCTTCTCCAGTGCGGTGCAGCCACCGGAGCCATCGCCGCAAGATCGAGGCCGTAGAGAACGTAATGGACGGCAGCGATCTCTCGTCAAAGCCAGCATTGACCCCGCAGCGAAGAGGAGGAGAGCGCGCGTGAGACCACCCCCACCGCCCACACCTCGCTGCGTGCATTGCACGCAGCCCCACTCCTCTACCTCCGCGCCGAGGCGCCCCCACATGCACGTTAAACAGCACAGACCAAACAAATCCAAACACACCGCACCGCTGCTACTGTACCACCGCGTCCCACACTCACCCTAGCTACTAGCTGAGCTAAGCTCAAGCTCAAGCTTACCATGGCAATGCCGTCGCTCTCCCTCTTGCTGTCGCTTTGCGTCGCTGCCGCGGCGCTGTGCCCGGCGGCGGTGGCGGTGCGGTTCACGTGCAACGGGACGGCGCCACGGGCCTCCACGTGCCAGGCGCTGGTGTCCTACGCGCCGCCCAACGCCACCACGCTCGCCGCGGTGCGCGCGCTCTTCCAGCTCCGCTCCCACCGCGCGCTGCTGGCGGCCAACGGGCTGCCCCTCTCCACGCCGCCCACCGCGCAGGCGCCGTCCCCTCTCCGGGTCCGCCTCCCCTGCCTCTGCTCCGGCGGGGCCGGGGCCACCTTCCAGCGCCCCACCTACCGCGTCCGCGCCGGGGACACCCTCGACGCCATCGCGCGTGGGGCATTCGCCGGGCTCGTCACGTACCAGGACATCGCCACCGCAAACAACGTCTCCGACCCCAACAAGGTGGCCGTCGGGCAGGAGCTCTGGATCCCCGTGCCATGCAGCTGCGACCCCATCGGCGGCGAGGCCGTCGTGCACTACACGTACGTCGTGCCGGCCGGGAGTTCCGTGGCCAGCATCGCGCAGGACTTCGGCGCCACGGAGGCCACGATTCTTGCCCTGAACCGCATGCCCGACGCCAAGAGCCTTCTTGCCGGACAGGTCCTTGATGTGCCGCTCCGAGGTAGGACAAAAAGAACTGAAAAAAGTTCTCTTTTTGCTGCTATTGCTTCAAAGATTCAACCTTTTTGCAATGCATTTTTTCCATTGTGCTTTTGTGGAGTTCCATTATGATTTATTAAACCGTTAGGAGCTTTCTGTGCTCTTTTGCTACTTGGTTGCTAGTACATTTGTGCGTTCTCTGGCTCTATGTTGGCGCATCCAAAAAAATATAGGTTGCAATGGGAGTTGCTGAAGTGTAGCTGCGTTTATACAATGTTTCGTGAACTCTTTTAGGTTCTTTCTACTGATAAAAGTTGTTTTGTGAACACAAAGTTCTATCTCTTTTTTTTCCGCTCCTCTTTTTATATTGTAGTACTTTTCTTACCCCACCCAGCAATGTCCTGAAGTTGCTTTTCAGATTGTTTGCCTTGAAAAGTTGTGCCTGTGAATGACAAAAAAGGAGGCACTAAAGTTTGATACTAGTTGTTTCAGTCTTTCAGCTTGTCTCCTCGTATAGTTTTTGCTAGCTTCCAAGTTGCAGCGCATATCACATTTTGGTTTAGAGTCAAGGGAGGGTTTTGTGGCCTTGAGTGAGTAAATTCTTCAGAGGCGTGTACACGTATTTCCACTAGAACTCTAGAACTACTGTTGTTACTTGTTAGTCATAGTTCAGGGTAAGCTAATGGATATGTATGCTGCCATTTGGATCTGAACTTCTGAACATTTGTTGGATAACATTGTAATCCCGTCATCGTGCCTTTATTCAGAGTCCCGTTTGAGATTAATGGTTAACATATAATGTGCACTTGTGCAGCTTGCTCTTCTGCCATCAGCAACACAGCCATCGATCGCAACCTCATTGTTCCGAACGCAAGCTACATCCTCACCGCCAACAACTGCATCATGTGCGGCTGCAGCTCCTCCACTTGGCAGTGAGTGCTTACTCAACTTACTCGGGGGGACATGCTACCAAAACCTCACTCTATGTAACCAAATTCGAACTTCACGATGCTCCGAAATCTTCAGGCTGGACTGTCAACCGACACAAGGGATAAGCTCATCCTTCTGCCCCGTGGCGAAATGCGGAGATTTGTTCCTGGGAAACACGTCCACATCCACCACCTCGACTTGTGAGAGCACGACATGCTCGTACGCCGGTTACACAAACAGCACATCCTTCAACATCCTTGCCAATCTCACCACCAGTTCCGTGTGCAATGGTGAGTAATAACCTGTAGCTATCAATCTATCGTGTTGTGTGTAATGGCCTTGCATTATAATTGATCCCTTGTTGGTTGTGACTGGCAGCTGCTGGTGTTTCGCCGGCCGCGCAGCCGTCTCACTCATCGGCGTCCGGGTTGGCGTCGACGCGGTGGAGATGGTCGGAGCTGATCGCTTGCGTTCACATCATTTTGCTGTGTGTAGGCTTGTTGCCGTGATTGAGCAACATTCAGATTCTTGCTTTCTTAGTGCCTGGACTTCGGAATCCGTAGCTTTCGTGTTGTGATTAATCTGGGCAGTCAAGAGGGGAGACGCTTGTTTTGTGTTAGAAGGTAGTAGATCAGACCAGGACACATTTGTAATGCCAAACTTTTGCAAAGGTATTTCCAGTCTTATTTTGTTTCAGCCTGCTTTTGTTACGGTTGTCCTACAGGATCAAATTTAGATTCGCTTGAGACGTACGAATTGGAGCGTCTCTCATTTTAGGCCGTGTTTGAACGGGATTTTTTTTTCTTTTTCGTTTCCTGCATGATTAAACTACTTGCTGTGAAATTCTAGCAAAATACATGGGTTCCAAACATGTTGGTTGATTGTTTAGGGGCCAGGTGTCAGTGAGGCATGGAGTGATAAGAAGTGCCACCAAATGGAGTGACGAATCCTTAAACCCCCACCTGCAGACTGTATTAGCGCAAGGACAGGACCAGAGACCGACCGTGCGCCTGCCTCCTTGCTACCGCTACCGACTGCGTCTTGCCTTTCCGCCACCATTACCTTCGCCTCTCTTCTTGGCCACTTTTCGTCTTTCTTCTCTCGCTCCATCAGATGTAGCCGTCACTTATGCCGATGCTACCGTCAAGTTGATCAGGCCCTCCCTTTAAGCCTAAGAGGAGGGCGTATTACCTGTCCGGCCATCGATTAGCTTATCTCTGAAACCGGTCTGGTCATCGGTTAGCTCGTCACTAGAACTGTTAGCGCGTTAGATTTTCCGTTAGCACAAAACAATTATATCGAGTTTCCGCGAGCGTTTCGTTCGTGGAATCGCAATCGGCCGGTCACTGAAACACTCGATTGGTGCAGAGCACGGTACACCGCCCGCGAGCCGGTACCATCGCCCCAATGGTGGTGTGGTGGCGGTCCGAATCGCCCGTGAAACGCAACGCTCCAACGTTTGTGTTTCTCTGATGAAGGAAAACGCGCGGCGCGGCCGCCAATGCGCGCACGAACTAAAAGGAACCGCGACACGAGCTCGCCACCGCCACCGCCACCGCCACCACCACCGCCACGCCGAGGCAAGGCAGATGCGCGTCCTTCTCCCGTCGCCGCGCGCCGCGCGTGACCAAAACCCCGGCCGCGGTGCGGCCCCAACACAACCGCCACTTTTTCTCTTCCCTTGTCAGGCCCATAGTAGGACTGACGGTATGATTTCGCGGAAATTGGAAGAATTTCAGAGATCAAACGCAAGATCTAGAACTTGTATTAGCGAAAATGGGTACTGCAACAAGGTAATCCGCCTCCGGCGGCTAGGGTTTAACCCAATACATCAAAAGTATCCATCTAAAATGAAGAAGAAAAGGCTTTATAGCCATTACAGAGAACTGAGTAGGTAAAAAGCAGAGAGAGCTGGTTTCGGCCGTTGTCGGAACTTGAACAGCGACGCGCGAGAGCTGGAGTGTCGTTGGATTCACGATCAACGACTGGTCTTCTGTCCACTTCGCGAATCAGTATGAGTCGATGTGGACCGTCAGATCAGTAATCGACGTCGGAAACGTTCGCAGAGATACAAAACAGTAAAAGTGTTCATTTCTTCAGACTCAGGGGCTTCAGATCCTGACAATTCCCCCCTCTTGAAACAGCACTTGTCCTCAGGGCTGGAACCCAGGAAAAACCTTTTGGATGAATGCGGAATCTTTCCAGGTAGCTGCTTCCACCGGGAGGTTAACCCATTTGATGAGCCAGCGGACGACAGGAATGCTGATGGAACCTTGAGGCCGGGGAACGAGTTTGCGCTCCAGGATAGCTTCAGGTTCCATTTGAATCATACCATTAGCATCGACCAGAGGCAAATAAGGAGAGGGAATGACTTGAGGTCCAATGTGCTTCTTCAGCTGGCTCACATGAAAGGTGGGATGGAGCTGACACCCGTCCGAGAGAAGTAATGTGTAAGATGTGTTACCCACTTTCGCAAGGACTCGGAAGGGGCCATAAAATTTGGAGTGGAGTTTCACATGGCGATGTAAGCTGAGGGAATTGTGGCGGTAAGGTTGTAACTTAAGGTAGGCCATATCCCCAATTTCAAAGGATCGTTCCTTCCGCTTGCTATCTGCGTAATACTTCATCCGCTGTTGTGCCTTGAGCAGATTGGCCTTAATGATGTCCAAAGCAGCTTGTTTGTTGTGAAGCAATGTGTCATTATCTTCGCAAATAGAGTCTGGTAAAGCTGATTCAGCGACCATAGGAGGTGGGAAGCCATACAGAGCTTGGAAGGGGGTCATCTTGAGAGAGGTATGGAAACTTGTATTATACCACCATTCCGCTAACGTCAACCAACTCATCCACTTCTTGGGTTGCTGAAAACACATACAGCGCAAATAATTTTCCAAACACTGATTCACCCGTTCAGTCTGGCCATCACTCTGTGGGTGGTAAGATGTGCTGAAGTGAAGTTTAACTCCCAAGGATTTGAACAATTGCTGCCACAAAAGACTAGTAAAGATGCGGTCCCGATCAGTGACAATGACAGTGGGCATGCCATGGAGGCGAAAAATGTTATTAGAGAATGCTCTGGCCACTGTCTTAACAGTAATGGGATGCTGGAGGGGGATGAAGTGAGCATATTTGGTGAAGCGGTCGACAACCACAAGGATCATGTCTTTATGCTCCGAAGTAGGAAGGCCTTTAACAAAGTCCATGCTGATATGGGTCCAAGCGAAATCAGGCACCGGCAATGGTTGTAACAAGTCGGGATATGGTGTGTGCTCAGCCTTGTTCAATTGGCAAGTGGGGCATGCTTTGACAAACTTCAGGACATCTTGTTTGAGACCAGGCCAATAGAAAACCAATTTAATTCGCTGGTAAGTGGCGCGCTCACCCGAATGACCACCCAATTCAGAAGTATGAAAAGCACTGATGAGGTCAGTGCGGAGAGCAGTATTGTAGCCCACAATGATTTTATTGTTGTACCGCAAAACCCATGTTTGTATGAGTAAGCAGTGGGTGCAGCGTTGGGAATAGCACATTGAGCAATTAAGTCTTTAATCTTGGGGTCATCCTTGTAGCTGTTTGTCACTTCAGTGACCCACAACAGTGTCGCAGAGCTAACGGTCAGTGCACGCACACAATGGTGAACTCGAGAGAGAGCATCCGCAGCGCGATTTTCTCTGCCGCGTTTATATTCCACAGAGTAAGAGTAGCCCAGCAACTTAACCAGTAATTTGTGTTGAATACCCTCTGTTAATTTCTGGTCTTGGATGTGTTTCAGACTCTCATGATCGGTGCGAATGATCAAGGGAGAGGCGACCAAGTAGTGTTTCCATTTTTTCAAAGCTTCCATAATAGCTAGAGCTTCCTTGTCATAAGTGGAATAGGCTGCAGATTTAGGACCAATAGTTTTACTGAAAAAGGAAATTGGTCTGCCCTCTTGCAGAAGAACTGCGCCTAACCCATATCCACTAGCATCAGCTTCCAGAATAAAGGGTTTCTGGAAATTTGGTAAGGCTAATACAGGAGCAGTAGTTAATTTGTGTTTGAGAGAATTGAAGGCGAGAGTCTGTTCTGAACCCCACTGAAAGCAATCTTTCTTGAGGGAATTAAACAGTGGTTTGCAAATGATGCCATACCCTTTGATGAACCTGCGGTAATAGCCTGTTAATCCCAAAAAGCTACGTAATTCGGTGATATTGGTGGGCTGAGGCCATTGCTGAACTACTAAGATTTTCACCGGATCAGTGGCCACACCATGAGCCGAGATAATGTGACCTAAGTACTCCACCTGGGCTTGGGCAAAAGAACACTTCTGCAATTTAGCAAAGAGTTGATTGGCACGAAGTGTAGCAAACACAGCTGATAGGTGTTTCAGGTGGTCAGACAAGGAGGAGCTGTAGATCAAAATGTCATCAAAGAATACCACTGCAAATTTTCGCAGATACGGTGCCAAAACAGTATTCATCAAAGATTGGAAAGTGGCAGGGGCATTAATGAGCCCGAATGGCATGACTACATACTCATAATGTCCCATGTGTGTAGAGAATGCAATTTTGGCAATATCATCAGGTTTCATTCGGATTTGATGATAACCACTCCGGAGGTTGGTTTTGGAGAAGAGTGTGGCTCCGTGGAGTTCATCCAACAGGTCTTCGATCACTGGAATTGGGTATTTGTTTTTAACGGTTTGAGAATTCAATTTCCTATAATCAATGCATAACCTCCAAGTGCCATCTTTTTTCTTAACCAATAAGGCAGGGGAGGAATAAGGGCTGCAGCTGAGCTGAATGACGCCTGAGCGCAACAGATCGTGAATAATGTTCTCTAAAATATCCTTTTGATGGTGGGGCATCCTGTGAGCCCGCTGATTTATGATCTTGGCATTGGCAGTGAGAGGGATCGCATGATCACAAAACCGGGGAGGCGGAAGCGTTGTTGGTTCCTGAAACAAATCACGATACTGGTGGATAAGATCGTGTAATGCTGGTGGAACATTGTCAGAACCAGGTGGATCGTCAGAAATTGCTACAATACAGAGGAATAAACCACAGACAGCCTGCTCGAGTAATTTGTCTGCAGGTTCATTGGTAAGAACGGGAGAGGCGAGTGGTAATGTATCATCCACAATTGTCACGAGTTGGCCAGCAGGATTAGTGATGTGCATGACCATGGTGATATAATTCATTTGCACAGGACTGTATGTTCTCAAACAATCGGCTCCCAATATGATGTCATATCCCTTGAGCTCAAGTACTCGAAAAGTGTCGCATAAATGTCTCCTTGGATATGGTAGTTGCAATTGAAGCAAATGAATTCACTCCATAAGACCTGTCCACTGGCAACCAGCACCTTAATCTTAGTTGTAGGGGTGGGTGAAATGGGTAGTTTAGTGGCGACGTCCGGAGAAATGAAGGTGGAAGTGCTACCACTGTCCACGAGAGCAGTAACAGTGAAGTTGCCCAATTGAACATTGACTGTAAATGTGTTTTTGGCAGCCCCAATACCCATGGCAGCATGCATTGAAACCTGTAGCACGGTGTTATCTTCATTGTTGTCGCCTGGTGCATTGTCAGCCTCTTCATAATCAGTGACATAAACAATTTCAGTGTTGTCAGTGTCCTGGATTTGGAGAGCTTGGATTTGTGCCCTCTGGCTCATTTTACACACTTGTCGATGCCCAGGTGTCCAAGGCTCGCGACATTTATAGCACACCTGATTTACTTTGGCCTGCTGAATAAGAGCAGCTTTAGATTGAGTTGGAACGGGTGGTTGCTGATAGTCAAAAGAAACTTGTCGGCGCACTGTGGGGTAGTGTTCTCTTGGGGCTGGGGGAGGGCAAGCATTTTCTATCCGCCGAGCATACCAAATAGCTTGCTGCATATCAATAGGCCGAAGACACTCCAGATGGCTTCGTATATAAGGATGTAAGCCTGACAAGAAACTCTGGAGGTAGTAGTTTTCTGGGATGGCAGGATTGTCACGGCGTAACAAATTCAGATACTGCTCAAATGTCTCCACATAAACAGCAACAGTAGACGTTTGTGTGAGTTGGTGGAATGCCTTGACATTGTCACAAATAGAAGTAACAGAGAATCTGTCAGTCAAGTAACGGCAGAAGCGGTGCCATGGCAAGGTATAAGCAGCAAAACCAGTGCCGCGCCACCACTGAGCAGCAGGACCTGTTAAATAAGAGATAACCAATTCTGTTCGGCATTCCAGAGGTGTTCTGGCAGACTCAAAATACTGCTCTAAGTTCTGTATCCAGCCATCAACATCAGTACCCGAGAATTCAGCAATATGGAGTTTAGCAGGCTTGACAGTCATAGTAGTTCGTCTGTTATTAACAGGTAGTTGTGGTCGCTGTTGTCGGCCCGTGTCAAGAAATTCCGCTTCCACCATAGGCTCCAGTTGCTGAGAGTGTTGCTGCACGGGCGGAAGCCTGGTCCCCTCGATATCGTTACGTGGTGTGCCATAGTGAGGATGCCGATATGGAAGTTTAGGGGTGCCGTCCAGGTGGAGTTCACGACCGGTTTGGTCATGGAGGCGAGCATTGCCGCCCACGGAAGCCGAGGATCGGGCAGCCGCAGACGCCAGCGTACCGTGTTGGTTGGGACGCACGGACTGAGGTGCGAGATGAACGTGAGCAGGAGGTGTTTTGGTATGAACACTAGCCTGTGCAGAGGTAGGGGCAAGCTCCTCTCCATCCTCAACTTCAGTATCGCCCATGAGTCGCGTGAAATTGGCCTGAATCTTTTCGAAGTTCTTTTGAATACTGAGGAAATTCTTGTTAACGGTAGCAGTGAAGTCCAGGAACTCGGTTCTATCTTCCTCCCTATGCTGCCGCAGTGTTTTAATATCCAATTGCAGAGATTCTAGTTCCAAAGCTGTAGTATCTCCTGAAGTGGTAACTTTGGCCATAGTGTAGGAAGGGGAAAAGCAAGGATCAGGGAGGGAAGGGAGGGAAGTGGGACAACTCGGTTGTACCTTCCCAAGTCTACCGCCGCCGATCGCCGCCGCCAACTAGTCGCGCCGCCAATGCTACACGACCCAGAGCTCCGCACCGGAGTTTTACCACTGAAAAAAAAATTCAGCAACCGAGCTTCGCCTCCAGGTTGTAGCCGAACGATGCCTCTCGACACCAGGCCGTCGCCGATCGCAACCGCACCGCCGCCGGAATCTGTAATGGAAGAAGGAGGATTTTACGAGAGAACCCAACCCCAGCTCCACTCAGATTCGAACGCCGCTGAGGATCAACAGGCTCTAGATACCAATTGTCAGGCCCATAGTAGGACTGACGGTATGATTTCGCGGAAATTGGAAGAATTTCATAGATCAAACGCAATATCTAGAACTTGTATTAGCGAAAATGGGTACTGCAACAAGGTAATCCGCCTCCGGCGGCTAGGGTTTAACCCAATACATTAAAAGTATCCATCTAAAATGAAGAAGAAAAGGCTTTATAGCCATTACAGAGAACTGAGTAGGTAAAAAGCAGAGAGAGCTGGTTTCGGCCGTTGTCGGAACTTGAACAGCGACGCGCGAGAGCTGGAGTGTCGTCGGATTCACGATCAACGGCTGGTCTTCTGTCCACTTCGCGAATCGGTATGAGTCAATGTGGACCGTCAGATCAGTAATCGACGTCGGAAACGTTCGCAGAGATACAAAACAGTAAAAGTGTTCATTTCTTCAGACTCAGGGGCTTCAGATCCTGACACCCCTCCCCTCCTGAGGCTGCTGCTTCCCGTGCCCGGCGCCATCGACTCATCACGCGCCACGGCCACGAGCCCCGGCGCCCTCCTCGCACTCGGCTGCCACCCACCGCCACCCGGGCGCACGCGCGCGCTTCTGATCGCACCTCCGCTCAGGTGTCTCTGATCCGACCCAATGGAACTCGCCGCCGGGGCGGGGTCGGCCGTGCAGCATCGGCCCGCGCCGCTGCTGGCCGCCGGTTCTCTTCGAAGCCGCGACCGGCGAGCGAGGGGAGGGATCGGCTGGGCCTGTCCCGCCACCACCGCCGGGCCGAGGCTCTCGCTGCTGTTGCCTCCTCCCGTCGCGAGACAGGCGGTCTCCGGCTCCGCGGCGAGCGGCGGCCGCTTCCTCCCCAGGCACGTCGTTCGCTCGGGCGTCGGCGGCGGCGGCGGTCGGTAATACCATGGCGAGGATGCTGCTTGTAGGGACCTATCATTTCCTACGCGCGCGGATCCCTCGGATGGCGCGGAGGATGATTCTGGTACTGCGCGGTGAGTCCGGAATCCGGCGCGCGTCACGCTTTCGCCCATGGCGACTGTTCGAGTGATGCAGGATTTGTGTATCTCTCGCGTTCTACTTCTCATCAGTTTAGCTCGGGATCATCCTGGAGGAATCAGGAAGGAGCCTAACTGTGCCGGCCATGATTGGGCAAGCAATCGATCCTCTAGCGCAGTTGCTGGAGACTGCGTATATTGGCCATTTAGGTAAGTTCCGCATCTGCATCAATTAGAAGGAGCTGTATTTCCTTCAGCTGAATCATTTGCTGCTGTGATGCTCGCTTGTGGAATCAGTAGCGGAAATGAAGTATCTGAAAGAATTAATTCAGTGTGATTTCGTTTCTTATGTATTTTGCTGCTGAGCTCAGCTGGTAGGTCCAGTACTCCAGTGCGCCTGGCTTCAGCTGCCGTTGGCGTGTCAGTCTTCAACATAATCGAAGCTTTTCAACATACTGCCCTTAAGCATCATCACCTCATTTGTAGCTCAAGATGTTTCAAGGCATGATTCTGCGCAGTTACTTCGGGTACTGGATGACTACTGACTCTTCTCTGTAAGAAATGTATAACATCTTAGAACTTGTGACCCAACTTTCTCTGCTTATACATAGGACGAACTATATCTAGCGAGACCGGAGAAAGGAAGAGGCTTCCCTCCATATCTCCTGCCTTACTCTTGGCAGCTGCAATTGGTGTCATTGAAGCCTCGGCTTTGGTTCTGGGGTCTGGAATACTCCTCAACATTATGGGTGTCTCACATGTATGTTCAAATTTTATGTTGGTTTATTGTTGCTATCACAAATGGACACGCAAAAGTGTGACAAGTATAATCTCCTTCTGTTGGGCACACTTGACAGATGATTTGTTTTGAAGATATATCTCCTTATGTCATGGAAATAGATAATGAATGATGATAAAGTGATGAATCATTGGATATGCCGTGGTTATTACTGACTACTGTAATGTAATATCAGCTAGAGTACAAAAATATCAGGATAACCTTGTGATCGCAAAATTCAAACCCCACTATGATGTTGAGGAAAATTTTGTTGCATCAACTTAAACACTCTATTTCACTAGAAACTTGATGTAACCTTCTTTCTTTTAACTTTGGCAGGCATCAACTATGCACAATCCTGCAAGGCTATTTCTGTTTGTAAGGGCACTTGGTGCTCCTGCCGTTGTGGTTTCTTTGGCTATTCAAGGTGTCTTTCGTGGATTAAAAGACACCTCTACTTTACAGTGGTAAGTGGCACCTTTTAAATTTATTGTTTTTGTGTCCCTTCTTGTTTGGATTGGATTATTGCTGGTATTGCTGGTGTTGATGATCCATCTTATGCTATGTACTTATGTTCTAATATAAGTTATGTCTGCTGCTTGGACTCCAATTGTACTGGATGGAGATTTCATCCCTTTTGTCGGTACCCCAGATGAGGCTACGTTGTCGTCTGTGTGGCTTCCTAAGTGGTGTATCCACTAACGGCAGTACTCTTGTATATGTTTGTTGCTTCTCTCCTTAATGAAAATGACATGCAAGGGTTTTGCATGTTCTCAAAAAATGAATTTTCTTTATGCCATTTATTCTGACAAGTGAATAGAAGATATATTAGTCACTTGAGGATCAAAGCTAACGACAGCTCATTGAAATAGACTTGTTTATGGACCAACTTGAGCTTAGATTCCTGAGTTTCAGTACCTTATAAATTATTGTAAGGTTATACTGAAATGTGTGGATTTGTTTGTTACTAAGAGGCATGTTTATGTCTTCCAGAAGTACATATAATTTACATCTTATACATAACAAGTGGACTGAGTTGTGTGTTCTCCAGTGGAAGTATATTAGAACCACGTGCTGCCTATCTGCTATTTGTTTTATGTTCCTTAATCTAATAATCTATAAGCTTATTGTTCTATAGCGGCTGGATGTTGTAATGCATCTTTAGGTTTGAGCAACATCTTAGCTGTGGTTCTACTACCCTTTTCTGTATATCCCCTGAATCTTGGACTAACTGGAGCTGCTCTCGCAACTATTGCTTCACAGTACGTCTTGCATTGCATTGTATTCAGACAATTCCATTGATACGTGCAACCACGATTACAGAAAATGCAAAGTATTATTCTTTTCAAAGTTAAAGTGCTGTTACAAGTATCAAATAGGTAAATACAAAAAATATATTCGTTCTTTACTGGGTTTTGGAGGTTCTCATTTCATTAGGATCCCAATTGTTTATTGCTCACAACAAGAGAAAAGGTTGCTCTAGTTATCCATCAATGTGCTTACCTGTTACCAATACTGTTAGTTTCATCACAGCAATTTGCACACTTCCATCTTTATTTACTTTCTCCAAAAGAACCTGTGTTTTTCATAATATTCTTCATAGCGCTGCTTGCTTACCACTTCTATGATCTTGAGATGCCAGGTACTTTAGTATGTTCCTGCTTCTCTGGTATTTAAGCAAAAAAATCCATTATACTTTCGCTCATAATGATCATAACTGCAGTAAATTTTATTATGCTTTGCTACAAAATTCATTAGGTCGGCCTGTGACATTTGTGTCATTTACTTCACAGATTGGGTTGGAGAGCAGGGCCTTGGTGGTTTTTGCACCAGAAAGATCTGGAATACAAGTTAGTGAGAAAAATATTTTCTTGGTTGTACTGTTTACCATTGATTCGTTTAACAATAATAGATTCATCATTTATCACTATTTTTATACCCATATTGTAGTTTTTACCATGATCCATCTATTTAGAGTTTATATTGAGCCTCACGCTAGTATCACTTCTTTCTGGGGGCCATGGGGCACATACACTGATCATTCTGTTACTAAACAATATAAACTATGTCTTTCTTGCAAAAGTGTTATCTGTTTAGTGTTATCTGCAATTTCCCAAATATTGACTAGCAAAGCAGTACATTTATGAAATGATACTGCAAATAGTTTCAATTTTGAAGGAAGCATAACTGTTCCTTTGATCTTAATAAGGTTCGTTTGCCATAAGGTAGGATGCGTGCTGAGATATAAGGTGTCAACTGTTTTTATGCAGGCTACACTCCAGAAAATGTTGATGTCAAGAGCTGGGTTATCCAAATGGCAAAGATAGGATGGAGAAGGGAAGTGATAAGAGGTGCATTGTACTCAGCGGACCAATTCAATAAAAATGTCCTTAGCATTATGTCGACTTCTTTTATGCTTTGGACCATTAGATAGGTTTGCTATATTTAACACTTAAATATATAAAGTAAAGATACATCAGACGAAGTTTGCTTGGTATGACATTAGCTGATAACTGTTCACTTCTCTCTCCTCTTTTGCTGCCTGAATTAAATTTTCTTTTATGGGAACAGTATGTGAGAACCCTACCGGAGAATATATATTATATAATAAAAAAAATTACATTGTACAAGAGTCCGAAGGACTCAGAAAGCAAAACAAAAGAACTAGGGGAAGCCACTAGGCCTCCCCTAGCCACACTGAAAGAGCAAAATAAATTGTAGAATTATTTTCTGTAGTTATGGTAATAATAAACTTGCAAAGCTCCTAAAATCATCTATAGAGCCCTGGAGGTAGCAACTCATGTCTCTTCTTCTTTTCCTATGCATACACTACTGAGAAAGGTGATATTGTCTTCAGCAAAGACCTGCATAATCAGCAGGTCCATATGGCTGGAACCATTCAGCCAGGAATCTTTTCTTCCTTCTAGGGTTGCATCCAATGTCTTGGCACAGCAAATCATTAAACCAAATGTTAATGGTGCTTATACAAGATCTACGAAAATACTTTCCATTGTAAAGATCCTTGTACTTTGCCCACTCTGTTACACTCTCTTCCATGCATCTTACTGTTGGCAATTGGAAGCCACCGGCCAGGAAATGGGTTACCCAATTGGCCATCCTTTCTGAGGCATATATGTTGGTAAGGCTCTCAGAGTATCCGACTATTGCCAACTGAGGAATTCGGGGATGGATGCATTCCCTGTTAATTTCAATCATTTTGATACATGAGATTACTAAGCTCAACATATAAGTAAACATTCAAAAAAATCAACTAACTTAATATATTTTGATTATATAAGTAAACATATAAGTAAGCTTATCATTGTCTCCAGTTATGCCAACTACTGGTTAATTTAATCGAACAAAAGCATAAGATAACTACTGTGCTGATCAGGGTGTTAGAGGCCCTATATACAAAAGTAGTTAATAGCTTCAACAGTGGATGCATGGCACTGTTATATATATATATATATATATATATATATATATATATATATCTCTATATCTATATCTATATATATCTATATATATATACACACTTTGCTAAGATCTTGCAATAGTGCAGAATGTATTTATTTATTTACTGAATAATTTGCATTTTGAATGTAGGCTTCATTTAGGAAACATCTGCAGTGTGATTTCTTACCTTCTCACTGCATTATTAGTTCACTGTTTTTCCTTATTTTTTGGTGTTAAAATTGTTATGTGATGATGCAGTCCTGTATGGAAATAAAATGTTCTCCCTAGGGCCATTATTTATTGTCCTCCAAATATGCACCCACTGTCCAACCTGTACCTGTATAGAGGAACTGATGTATCTGATGTTCCTGCCACTATCTTTCTACACCAGTTTGCTGAGAAGATGTCCCTAAGTTTCTGGTCTCCTCTGAATCCTGTTGCTAGAATTACAATATCACTCTTTATGCATTCATTTCCATCCTCCAGGATGATTCCTTCATTATAGAAGCTGAACCTCTTGGATTTCTTGAGAACAATGCTACCCTCATCAACCCTGTCATAAAACCCTTCTGGCAGCATTGCAATCAAGCAAGAAGACATAGCGAAGGAGAAGCTGTAGTCAGGTACCATCCCATGCTTTTGTAAAGGAATGCTCTGCTTGAAGTATGTTTCAATTACTTTGTAATTGCCCATCTCTGAAACAAAAGATTTACTTTCAGCTTTGTCGATCCGTTAGTTTATTCTATGAACAAGTTCTTTATTTGAAAATAAAATGAACATTGACTGCTTTCAAGACTATTTAAGTTGTAGTAACTATTTACCAAGGGAGAGAGTGCACTGGCCAAAATATAGTGCAGAAATCCTTCACCAGGTTTATGAACTAGTAGTTGGGAGACGCGGTTAAGATAGAAGTAACTAAGGTTAACTCCCCATATGCTGGATTTGTGAACCAGCCAGTGCTTCGTTCTATATATCATAGTGCATGGCTGAGCTGCACCTGCATTGGAATAGAAGTATCAGCCATATATTCCTTTGACCTGTTATTGCTAGTTAGTGAGGTCTTGATTCTCTTGGACTCACCATTCACCTTGGCAACCTCTGCAGCAATGTCAAATGCTGATTTTCCAGAACCAACTATTGTCACACTCTTTCCTTTAATAAATTCAGCCACATTATCCATGTTAGAGTAGTCTATTGAGTGCAATATTTTTCCTTTGAACAACTCAAGCCCTTTGTTTGCTGGAAATTCTGGGATATTTGGGGTCCCACTATGCCTTCCGATGCACAGGATGAGAAAATCCACTTGAAAAACCTGTGACAGGAGATTACTTATACATAGTTGCAGTATGGCGTACAGAGTGATTCCATATATGAGGTGAAACGCATTATATTGTTCAAGCAGATTATGTTAGTTGAGATTCTTTTTGTTCTGGATATTGTTTCTACCTTCCGAAAAATATATTTTCTTTCTCATCTGATTCTGTGATTCACCTCTCTTCCTATGGACTTATCTGAAGTCAATGCATAGGACTCATCTATGTCAACTGTGTAGGTATCTACTAGCATTCTATACATCCATAATGAAGACAAATTTGAATCACAATACCCATTTAGACGCAACCTGCAATCCAAGCTCTATGTGTGTGCATGTGCAAACATATAAATACAGGAACTTGGAGGAAGACAGATATCCCAAGGGATTGCACGTACCTCAATGTTACCAATTTTCAATTCCTTCACTGTGAGGTGCCACCCTCCATCCTTCCCAGCTCCGAATGCCTTCCCATTGCCAGACCAGTTCTCCCACCCCATTATCTCTTCCTCGGTTGCACCAAGGTATTCAACACCGAGCACCTGGCTATTGAACTTGATATACTTAAGGAGGTCGAATTCGCATGCATATGACCTTAAGTACTTCATGACTTCACGATGGCTTGGGTATGTCGCTGTCACACTTGCTGGCCATGCCAAGTCTGAGAACCGGAATGATGTTGTTGGTGCCTGAAGCCTTGTCGACTCCAAGGTATGTGCCCACACTCCACCAATTGTGCCATCAGCCTCAAATACTACTGGGCTAAACCCCTTGTCTAGTGCATGCTTGCAGGCTGCTAGGCCGCTAACACCAGCACCAACAATGCCCACCCTCTTGCTGTCCATGTTTTTGTTCTTCTTCCAAGTTCTTGGAAAGAAGGAGGGCTTGAGGATGGAGGGGAGAGGGTGTCTATTATGTAAACCTCGGGTTTGATTCTTTGGATGAGTAAGATTTTTTAAGTTGCTGGATCTTTTGAGTGGCTGGATGAGGCCGAACCACCACTTGCTTGGTATCTTTGGTTGTTTTCATGGTTTATTCCTGTCAACATCTGACCCTGTGTCCTGTTTTATTTGCTGTCGGTTATTTTTTGTCTTCAGTGAGACACTGGAATACATGTAGAAATAGCTGATGGATGAATTTTAAAATGCTCGCTAATTTATAGGTCGCTTTCAAATTTGAATAGATATCATCAAGTGGAATGAGGAGTTTACTTTGGAAAACTATCTCGTGTTGCACGTTGAGGGGATGTTGCATGCCTTACAGCCTTCCAATAGGTGGAAGCAGGATTGTCCCAGTTCACCTAAAGCAAATCACTTGCAGCCATAAGTATGAGCACCTAATTTGTTGACCTAATGGCATGCTGCCACATAAAACTGCCCATCGAGAGTGAAAATTCCCTTGTTTGAGACAAGTAGGTTGAGTAAAGAAGCTTTTAGTTGCCCATCTATGATGGTTCGATATGTATTTGTGAAAAGGGGCATTTTGATGTCACTTCCATGACAAGCGGGTTTGCTTTGAGAGGTGAGCATCATTTAGCTGGACAGCTAATATTTGTAGGGCAGTCATTTGGATCCATCACCATCTTTTTTCGATGATTGTCATATTCTCTTGTGCTGGTTGCATTTGGTCCAAAGAGACATTTTTTTGTCAATGTAGAGCAGAAGATCTGGGTTCATACTACATACCCTTGTTATTTGTCGGTTGTTAATTGTGAATAGTGTTGGAGACCAACTGACAAGCATCATTATCATCTTCCTGATGGCATGACGGCTTCCCGACAGAATTCTATCAAGTGTTCTACGAAGTCATTAAAGGTGATCTCGTGGCACTCTTTCATGATTTTCATAGGGGAAGCTACCACTGCACAACCTAAATTTCGGTGTAATTACTTTGCGACTGAAAAAGGCTGATACAAGACAGATTTAACAGTCGTCCCATATGCCTGCTCAACGTCAACTTCAAAATTTTCACTAAAGTTGGTACTGACCATGTCACCAGAGTGGTTGAGATGGTGGTATGGCCTTGTCAAACTGCATTCATCCCCGGTCGGAACATCCTAGAGGGGGTGGTCATTTTACGCGAAACCCTACATGAGATGCACAAATAGAAGCTGGACGGGGTCATATTTAAGATCGACTTTGAGAAGACTTATGATAAGGTCAAATGGACCTTTTTTTACTTTAAACCTTGTGATTAAAGGGCTTCTCTTCTGCATGGTGTGGGTGTATTGAATAGTTCGTTCAAAGTGGAAGTGTTGGGATTAAGGTCAATGATGACATTGGTCCATATTTCCAAACAAAGAAAGGTCTTTGACAAGGGGACCCTATATTGCCTATTTTGTTTAATAGTGTGGCAGACATGCTGGCAACATTCCTAAACAAGGTCAGGGATATTATCACAGGGGTTGTACCACATTTGATTGAGGATGGTCTATCCATTTTATATTATGTGGATGACACAACTATCTTTATAAACAATGACATAAATCCACATTTGATTGAGGATGGTCTGTCCATTTTATAATATGTGGATAACACAATTATCTTTATGGATAATGACATCAACCAAGCCAAAAACCTTAAGCTCATACTTTGTGCATTTGAGCAACTGTTGGGACTTAAGATCAATTTTCATAAGAGTGAACTCTTTTGCTTCGGTCAAAGAATCCCAATATATGCAACTTTTCAACCGTGAGCTAGGTGCTTTTCCGTTCCTTGGCCTTGGCATACTCATGCACTATAGGAAGCTTAGAAATAGTGATTGGAAGGGGATTGAGAACCGTTTCAAGAAATGCCTTAGCAGCTGGAAGGGTAAAAACATGTCCGTTGGTGGTAGGTTAGTCCTTATTAATTCCATCCTATCTAGCCTGCCGATGTCTATGTTATCTTTTTTTTGAAATAACTAAAGGGGTGCGGAAGCGTCTACGCTATTATCGCTCTTGATTTTACTGATAGAATGATACTCATAAACGGAAATATAGACTGACCAATTGGAGTGTCGTTTGTAGACCCAAGGATCAAGGTGGCCTAGGAGTGCAAAACCTTGAGCAAAAGAACAAATGCCTACTTGTTAAGTGGTTGTTTAAATTGATTAATGAGGACGGGATATGGCAGTAGCTATTAAGAAACAAATATCTAAGGTCTAGGACCGTAGCACAGGCCGAATTCCGTTGCGGCGATTCCCAATTTTGGGCGGAGCTAATGAGAGTAAAAGACCTTTTTTTTTCAACTAACCCTATTCAATTTACATAATGGATCACACATCCGGTTTTTGGAGGATACATGGTTAGGGAATACAACCCTCTCTTTGCAGTACCGTACCCTGTATAATATAGCTAGGAAAAAACTTGCCACTATGATGAAGGTATTTTCTACAACTCCATTCAATGTGACATTTCGACGGCCTATAGTAGGTCAGAAACTACTTGCATGGATTGATCTAGTGCCCCGAGTTGCTTCGATTACCTTGTCTAACGAGCATGACTCATTCTCATGGACGCTGCATCAACATGGACAGTTCTCAGTCTAATCCATGTACAAAGTCCGTATGAACTCTTAGGACTGATTTTGACATAAGCACATTTGGAAACTCAAATTACCCCTAAAGACTAATATTATTTTAGGTACTTAGGGAGAGGGGTGATCCTAACTAAAGATACTCGCTTAAAAGAAATTGACAAGGGAGTAAAAAGTGCATCTGTGATCATGATCAAACTATCCAACACCTATTTTTTGATTGCCAGATAGCTTGGTTTGCTTGGCGGATGGTATATTTTGATTTTAATTTACCTCCTCCTACTAGCGTACCTCATATGTTGGAGCAATGGTTAGTTTGTTTGGGACACGGGTCACAAACACAGATCCTCGTCGGGACGGTCGCTATGGGTTGGTCAATATGGCTATGCCGCAACAGTTTTGATAACAAGTTTTTTTCTTATCTGAACAAGGTGTGGAAGTTTACTGAGATGTTGGGCGCTCTTATAGAAGCCAGAGAACATGGAAGCTACGGTACAAGGAAACAAACTGTTGTAAGTCTTAGTGATGGAGCTCTTTGCTACTAATTGGCACACCTGTAGGCAAATAGGCGTTGGTGGTTCCTTGGACATCTAATGTTTATGATTAATTTGGTTCGGATGCTCCCCATGGGGCGGTTATTTCCTTTCTCCTATAAGACAATGTGTTAGATGAACAATATTGACTGTGTACATCAGCTTGATGCAGATGTCGGAGGATCAGTAAAATCCTCATCAAAAAGAAAAGAAAAGAAATCTTCCTGAAACTGATACCGTTATTGGTTTACCCATTGAAAAGAGTCCTGGAAGCACGGTAACAGCACGAGTTCACTGCTTTCTGCATCTATATTTATTCTAGGATATTCTGTGTGTACAGTAGTCAACCACAGCATCTCTTAGATGATTTTCTCTTTCATTCAAGAGCACCGATGGTGTGACTGATCACAGATGTTATGATAAAATCTAGGGAACTGATCGAACTTCCGAGATTGCGCAAACCTATTGTGCCCTTCTTGTTCGCTTTTTGCCGAGGGCACAACACAAACAATTGAAGCATGTCACTTCTTCCGGTTGATATCCTTGTAATCTGTCGGAAGATATGGCATCAGCCAATCTACCAAGAACCCCCTTTTCCTCCTGGGTTCACACCCCATGTCTCGGCACAACTGGTCATTGTACCAGATTTGGAGAGCTCCAACACAAGATCGACGAAAGTATTCACGAGAGTACCTCTTCATGTATTCATCCCATTCCTTTATACTCACCTCCATAGATTGTATGCTAGGCAATTGAAATACTCCGTCAAGGAAATGCGCCAACCATTTGGAGCGCATGTCGAAGGTGTATAGGTTTGCTATACTCTCAGAATAGCCAATGATCGCCAGTTGTGGAATCCTGGGATGTACACATTGCCTGCCAAATTCACAAAAAATTCACTGTGACTTGTAGCTTCTGAATATGAACAGCCGAACAAGTATGTCTGAGAGATGAACAAGTTAAACCTGTAGAGAGGAATAATATTGGATGGTGAGCCAGTTACAATGTCTCTGAACAAGGGTGATGTGAATATCTCTTTGAGCTTTTGATCTCCCTTGTATCCAGTGGCAAATATGACCACATTACTCTTTATCGGCTCAGATTCGCCTTCTACAGTTACACCTTGTTTGCAGAAGCTGAAGCTCTTTGCTTTCTTCAGAATAATGCTTCCTTTATCCACCATGTCATAGAATTTGTCTGGCAATGTTGCGACCAAGCATGAGCTTATGGCCTGGAAGAAACTGTGGTCTGGCACCATGCCATGCTTATCCATTGGCACCGCCCATCTGTAGTAGCTCTCGACAAACTTAGAAAGCAGCCATCTCTGATCAGGTCACATACATGCATGAACACAAACACAATGATCTATAGTTGCTTAAAAAGAGTGAGATAACATTAAAAAAAGCTACTAGTGGCCATTACCAAAGGTGATAAGAAGGTAGCCAGAAGGCTAAGGAGCAACCCCTCTCCTGGCTTGTGAACTAAGAGTTCCGAGAAGCGGTTGAGGTAGAAGAATGCAATGGGAACACCCCAAGCGTAGTAGTCAGGTATGATCCATCTCTTTGTCCGACATATTATTGTGCATGGATGCTTGGCTCCTGTGTGCAACAGCTTGAATAATTAAGGATTTCTCTGATCTGAATTATTCTTTGAGCTTCTTTTATTCCAATCAATTTTGTGCAAAGGACTTCTGCACGGAAGTGATCTCTCACCGTTTGTATTGGCGCACTCTGCAGCGATGTCAACAGCGGACTTCTGGTAGCCGACGACGGTGACGAGCTTGCCTCTGAGGAGTTCGATGGCCTTTTCAGCGCCCATGTTGGAGTAGTCCATGGAGTGGATCACCGTGCCATCAAAGACTTCTGGCCCTTTGTCCGGCGGGAATGTGGGCATGTTCGGGACACCACTGAATCTTCCGGTGCACAGGATCACAAAATCCGCAACGTGTGTCTGGAAACAAGAGTCGTGAATGCAAAAAAGAGAGCCAGGAATCAGCTGGTACCAATGTACCATGACGCGTTAGCCCATGTTAGGTGGCAGTGATAAACTGTCTATCTGCAAGATCCAGTGCTGGGCCCATGGACTGGGCCTAAGTTAATTATTGTACTGGCATGTACAGGCTGTCAGGAACTCAGGATGATGTTTTACTAGATTGAAACATGAGGCACACAAATTTCCCAGTCATATTATCGGTTTCTACGTCTAGAGAGTAGAGATGTCTACCATTCTAGGCTTCCAGCGAAATGCGAACAAGCAGTAGCATAATCATGGTTGTCTAGAAAACTGGTCGTGTCGCGACATACTGCATCTCCCCAACCCCCAGGAAAATTCTTACCTCAACGTCGTCGCCATGCTGCACGGTGAGCCGCCACTCGCCGCGGCCACTCCCGAACGCCTCGCCGTTGCCGGCCCACCGGTCCCACGCCATGATCTCCTCCTCGTCGACGCCGGCGTACTCCATCTCGGCCACCCGGCAGCCGAACCTGACGCACTCCAGCACCCCGAAGTGGCGCGCGTAGGAGTGCAGGTACTCCATGACCTGGCCGTGGTCCGGGAACACCTCGGTCACGGACGGCGACCACGGGAAGTCGGAGAACTCGTAGAGCGGCCGCGGCGTCTGCAGCCGCGTGGACGTGAGCGTGCGCGCCCACACGCCGCCGATGGCGCCGTCCTCGTCGGCGGCCTCGAACACGACCGGCCGGAAGCCGCGCTCCAGGGCGTGCTTGCACGCGGCGAGGCCGCTCACGCCGGTGCCAACGATGGCCACCCTCTTCTTATCCATGGAAACTACGTAGCTGCTAGTGTGCTATGACCGGCTTGGCATCACTTTGTTTAATATAGAGCGTGGCTGGAAGGTTTTGGACTTTGCCATCAAATGCATCTGGCTACAT
Source organism: Stipa capillata (assembly GCA_019208055.1). Taxonomy (NCBI): domain Eukaryota; kingdom Viridiplantae; phylum Streptophyta; class Magnoliopsida; order Poales; family Poaceae; genus Stipa; species Stipa capillata. Next base: position 49,930 of record JAGXJF010001441.1, read on the forward strand.
GCATGAAAACAAACGTGTGCAGTGCCACTTAAGTGAGGTAGGTCCTAGACTAGCTCCTGGTATCTGCTAGGTTGTTCGGGTCATTGATCGAAACGGTTGCACATGGCATCACGCAACTTCAAAGTGACTACCTGTCTTTGCGAGCACTATAAGGCCCTGTTTGGTTGGGCTGTGGCTGTTGTAGAAGCAGCTGTTGGCTGGCTGTTAGGGAAAGCTGCTGTGGCTGTTGACACCTGAGCCTGTGATTCAACGTGTTTGGTTGGGCTGTGGCTGTTAGCTGTATATGAAAGAAAAGTCTGAAATGTCCCTAGATACGATCCAATGATACAAATAGAAATACAAAAGAAAACAATTACAAATACTAATAGAATACAGAATACTTGCTTCAATTCAGAATTACAGAACATAATACATACAAATACAAATAAAAAATAAAAAAAATAAAAATAAAAAGGGGCCGGGGGCATCGGCCACCACGGCCCAACTCCACCGCCGCCTCCTCCCTTGATGCCGCCGCCGCCTCCAGCTCCACCGCCGCCTCTAGCTCCGCCGCCGCCGCCTCCAGCTCCACCGCCGCCTCCAGCTCCGCCGCCGCCGCCTCCAGCTCCACCGCCGCCGTCTCCCCCCGGCATCTTCCTCCTCCCCCCGACGCTTCCCAGGGCCCGAGCTCCCCCACCCGCACCTCGCCCCCGGGGTGCGCCGCCGCTTCCTCCCCCCGGCGAGCCCCTCCCCCGGCGCCGCTTCCTCCCCCCGACGAGCCCCTCCCCCGCTTCTCTCCCGACGCTTCTCCCTCCCCCCCGGCCGCCTTCGCCGTGCCGCCCATCCTCACGCCCAGCCCGAGCTTGTGCTCCGGGGTGTCGGAGAGGCAGCAGCCCCAGCGCACCGGCGGCCCGACCGCGTCGAGCGCGACCTTCACCCGGGCGGCCGAGCTGCTCCGTCTGGCTGCTGCAGCAAGCGTCGGTGTGGGCCTCGGTGGTGGAGGAGGGTAGCCGCGCGGCTCGTAGCAGACGGATCGGGTGTCGGCGCGACTCGCCATGGCCGGATCCGGGGACGGTGGAGCCGTAGTCGGAGCAAGGGCGGGGTCGGCGGAGACGAAGGCGAAGGGAGGGGCCGAGATGGCGGGGTCAGCGGGGACGCCGGGGTCAGCTGGGACGCCGGGGACGGCAGCCTCATCGAGCTGCTGGTCGGGAGGCGGCGGGGCGGGCGGCTGCTGGATCCGGGGAAGGGAACGGGGGGAGCGCCGACGGGTGAGGACTTGAGGAGAAGTCGGGCGGGGTAGATGGGGGAGAAGGGGATCGGGAGATCGGGACTACTGCGGGAAGCTGCTCCCGGGCGGCTTCCCGCAATAGCCCGTTTAACACACAGGCTCAGAAGCTCCACTGAAAAAAGCCGGCCTGAAAGCCTCCCCTTTGGTTTAGCTTCAGCTGTGCTTAGGGAAAAGCCCCAGCTGAAGCTAAACCAAACAGGGCCCAGAATTTCTTTCATTTGGTGTAGTGGAGATCTCATTTGACATTTCGCACTAGAAACTACTCCCAGACAGCTGTGTCAGTCCGGCCAGGTCTTCCTTTGCACTAGTAAATCTCGTGGAAGCTAGTTGCAAATAGCCACGTACATTAAATATCATATCTCTTGGAAAGAAAGAAGAGAAGAAGCTGGAGAAATGCGCAAAAGGTGGCAATGCATGATGGGGATATCCCAATCGCAAAAGATCTGCATTATCGAGTGAAGTCTAAAGAGCCATCCATCGCCTTCACAGAATCACAGGTACAAGGTAAACTCTCCACGCAGGAGGCCCCGGCCCATCCTTGCATTCTGAACCATGTAGAACAGAAAAAGGTATCCAAGGGGCCAAGGTATGCACAGAGAACGAGGAGTTATTCGTGCATGACCCGTTGCCACACGTATCGATATCGTCGCTACTCTTTCGTACGTATGTACGCGATTGCTGGACGTCCAGCAAATGGCTTCGTGTCATGCAGGGGTTGGCTTGTGAACCTGACGCGCTGCCTCTGTTCGGCTTTGGTCTCATTACCAGATGGCACTTAGCCCATATAACAGAACAGCTTAGGGGCTAGGCCTCATAAGAAAACACCTAGCAGCCTCAGTATCGGCCCAACACTACATCGGGTAGTCAGTTATCCGGGTACGTGTGGGCTGATTGTGCCTGTGCCCACTGGCCCAACAGCCGAGTTGCCTCTCGGCCTGTTGGTGTGGGCCCGTGGGTTAGGGCATGCTTCGTCCCAAAAAAAGAAAAAGGAAAAATAGAGCTAGAGTCAATCACGTCAGTAAAGTATTGGTGCATGCTTGGTACGTAGTTCATTAGACCATAAGGCCATTCATAAAGGTGTGATAACTCCCTTTCATGTCATATAAAATAATTGGTGTGTGGGAGAGGGAATAGAAGAAGAGAGAATAAAACTGATTCTTCGTAAAGAGTTAAACTTTAACATAGAATAAAATCTTTAGAGTTTTTTTTCTAACAAAAAATAATAAAATCTTTAGAGTTAATCATATCGTCTATGTTGCTGTATTTAATACTAACTTCTCGTATAAAATCAGCTTAAAAGACAACATTGCTGTATAAATTATTTAATAGTTGATTTTATATGACATAAAGAGATAGACAAGTTCGTAACTAGCTCTACTTCTATATATTAGAAAAAAAGCAACCACGTACTATGCACAAGATTGACTTGTTATAGTTAGGCAGACTTATCACGGACGTGCTTATAAAGACGTCCCATGCCGCTTTGATTCTTCAGATCGATTTACCTGCCTCAAAACTAGATTCCGTCCGTGTGATCAGATCGGGAGACTGGAACGAGTAGAAGCAACAGCACGACGATCCAGGAGGAGGATGATGCCATCGAGGAGGACGAGTTGTGCGTAACCAAGATCTGCGCCGTGACCGCGGTGGTCTGCGTCTGCTTCTTCGTCTTCTGCATTGTGATCACCACGCTGCTCCCCGGCGTGACAACGGCGGACAAGATCTTCTGGCGGGTGATGGGGGTGATCATTTTGCTCGGTGCGGCTGTCCTGATCTACCTGCTTGTACAGAAGACTCGCCCTTCCGCAAGATGAACAAGCGTGGCGCGTGGCGGCGGCACGGCTCGTGACGCCGAGACCTGCCGGCCAGCCGTGGAGATGAACGCGTGCTAGCTAGCTAGCTAGCTTCGGCTGAATCTTGGATGAAAAATGTCATGCACTTTTTGTTTTATAGGAATCAAAACTTTTTATTTATTTCATGGCTATATAGATATGCATTCCGAGATTTGAATTGTTTTGAATTTTTTGAACCGGAGATCAAGATATTATTTTGTAATATGACTTGGATTACTGTTAGAAGGCTTGTGTGATTTTCTTGAAATTTTAAGAGGTGTAAAAGTAGATGTGATGATAGATCATTTAATCAGCCTTATTTTTACTTTTTAACTTGGAAATGAAAACTGATTCAAAAATGTTATGTATTGTGCAAAGATGATATGGAACGTTGTTAAATATTTGAGTACTCATATTCCACTGAGTTTGAACATTTTCCCTAAATTGCTTACAGAGAAGTTTAGGAATAGATATTTGGGGAAAGGAACATGAAATATGGGAAAAAGGAAAAGGAAAGAATTAAGAGAGGGAAAGATGTCAGGCTAGCTCACTTGTTAATACTGATAGATATACCCAAACTTTCAGGTAGAGAAAAGCTTTGGAATTATAGGTACCAACTTCATACTTTTAGTAAAGTCAAAAGTCAAAGAAGAAAACATTAAGACCCAATTAAATTAGCAAAAACAAAATTAAGCTTTTGTTAAAACATATTGTCCTATTATTAAAAACCAAGGTGTGACATGCCTAAACACCATCTCTGGCTCCTACGCTCTGGATTAGGAGGCCGGGGCCTGCGGGAGCCGGCTGAGATGACACATAGGACGTTGTGGGGCTAGCCGTATCTTCCTTTGCTTTCAATCCTTCGCAACGGATTTAGTGGTGCGGTGGATTTGGCGGGGGAGGGTAGGTGCCGGGGTGGAGGAGGAGGTTAGTGGCGACAACAAGAAGAAGGGGCAGGAGGAGCTCACCGCGCTGGTGGAGGCAGCAAGGAGGAGACGAGAGTACAAGAGAAGAGAGGAGGCGGGCAGTGAGCGACAGGAGAAGCTAGGTTTAGGAGGACACCGATGTGTATATGTATCGAGACGGTTTGCTCTGGGCTGGGCCGGTTTGGGCCACATAAGTTTTATTCGAAAATCATTTGGATGTCTGGAATGGGCTGGTTTTTATCACTGACGGTTTTTTGCAAAAAGAAAAAGAAAAACTACCTCTAATGTCCTACCTATTACAGATGGTTTATTTAACATTTGGTGGTATCACTTTCGACAAAAACGTCTGTGGTAAGGCTAAACACATATGCTTTTGGTTAACCGTCTACGATTAGATGTTCAGGTTGACTGATTCTATAGTAGTGACTTCACACTATCTAGATCAACGTATATGTTTGAGGGGAGAGTATTTTTGTTACACACTTCCATAACATTTAGATGCATTAGTACAAAAAAAGTCAAAATTTAACTTCAAAGATTGTGTAAAGTTAAATATTGCATAAAAGAAAGTTCGGGTCTCATTGATTCATGGGAACTTTGGAGAATTGTTGCAGTCCTTAGGAATTTTTCAAATGTTGTTTGTTTGATTTGTAAGATTGTTCCATAGGAATTATTCATATGAGCTAGTTTCTACGAAAAAATTTAATTGAGGAATTATTCGTATGAGCTAGTTTCTACGAAAAAATTTATTTGACTCATACCTTTTAGAAAAATTCATTTGAATTTTTATGGGGCAATAAAATTCTTGATAGAATTCAAGATGGCGTGACATCGCAATTCTACGATTTTTCCGCTTTCGCATTTTCAAGATGACCAAATAAATGAAAACAAAGGAAGTAATATGTCACTTTTGTCCCGGCCGGTGCAATTGTCTACGCATTGGTGCTCATGAAGACCATTACACCAGCAAGCAAAGCTAGCTAGTTAGCCTGATCACATGGGTCATGTTCACTACATCAATATTTTTATGAACTTAAAACAACACATACGCATACATACATCTCTTTGTCCCAAGAGAGTGGTAGTAGATAGAGAATTGTTTTAGACTTTCGGTACATAGCAACACATATGCATACATATATCCCTTTGTTCCAAAAAAGTGATAACAACAAGAGAATTGTTTTAGACTGATAACAGCAGAGAATTGTTTTAGACTTTTGGTACATAGCAACACATACGCATTCCAGAAGCAAAATACATCACACTACAAAATAGCTCAGCACTACCTGATACGACTTCCCAATAGCATGGACACTGCCGCTACCCCATGACCACAGTCTTACCAATGAGCACGAAGATTACTCCTCAGGCAATCCAACGTTCATAGCTCCCTTAGTCTCGTACCTTAACACCAGCCCTATGACCTCGACAACAAAAGCGACTCTGTGAGCAATTGCAACATGCGGCCATGAGTTGCCAACTATAAAGTAGACGATCCTTGCGGTACTATTGATATACATCATTACTATATTCGCATTCACCGCACTGAAATGATACCCTTCGGCTTGAACTTGCTGATTAGCTTCCCTCGCCCTAGTTTTTGTGGTTTTGTAACATCCTGATTTTTTAGAGCTTTTTAAAATCTTTTATTTAAAAAACCAGAGCTAGAAAATTTTGTTATTTATTCTCTAATTAATTAAAGCTTAATGGAAATTTCACAAATTGGTCCGGAGTTAATTTGAATTAATCCAACTTGAATTTGATTTGCTTTTCAATTTGAAATATGTCTCCCGGAGTTTTCTCAGAACTTTCGGAGTTCGTTTGGTATTTAATCAAGCTCGTTTGTTCTTTTCTTCTTATTTTTGGTTTTCTCCTTCTCTCTTTGGCCGCGCCGTCCCGGCCTATCTCCACTCGGCGCCCCGCCGTCTCTTTTCCTCCTTTGAGCAGCCACTCCGACGAGTTCTGCGTAGCGCAGCATGCGTCGCCACCTCTATTCCAATAGAATTTGATCCAAATCTCTTTCCCTAACCCTCCTATAAATACCCCACACCCCTCCCACCTTTTCCCCACTCTCCCACACTCTTTTCCCACGAAACCCTAGCCCCTACACCCTCTAAACAGCCGTGTGACATCCTGGTTAATAGGATTGATAGACTACTCATATCAACAAGGTGCATCTTCTTTTCCGGAAGCTCATCTCCAAAGAACCTCCAGGTTAAGCGTGCTTGGCTTGGAGCAATTTGGGGATGGGTGACCGACCGAAAAGTTCTTCCCGGGTGCGCACGAGTGAGGACAAAGTGCGCATGAAAGACTAGTGTTGGTCTGTGGGGCCAGTCTGGATCCTAGGTGATAGCCAGGCGTAACGACCGTCGGTCCGGGTGAGAGACCGGGGTGTTACAGCTTTGGTATCAGAGCCGACCCTCGCAGTTACATGGGCGTGTGCGGGTCAGGGGCGCGGACATGTGGCGCATGGCGCGTGTGGCCCGTCGTGGCACACGGCATGACACATGTGCCGGCACTGGACGCACAGACGTGTGCCAAGAGGGAACGTTCCTGTTGGGCCGACGAGGACGTTGGATCCTTTGAGGGGGGTGTATGTGACATCCTGGTTAATAGGATTGATAGACTACTCATATTAACAAGGTGCATCTTCTTTTCCGGAAGCTCATCTCCAAAGAACCTCCAGGTTAAGCGTGCTTGGCTTGGAGCAATTTGGGGATGGGTGACCGACCGGGAAGTTCTTCCCGGGTGCGCACGAGTGAGGACAAAGTGCGCAGGAAAGACTAGTGTTGGTCTGTGGGGCCAGTCTGGATCCTAGGTGATAGCCAGGCGTAACGACCGCCGGTCCGGGTGAGAGACCGGGGTGTTACAGCCGCCACCCCCCTTCTCTTCCCGTGCAATTTCTGAACAACACATCCCACCTCAGTATTTTTCTAATTCCCGTCGCCTCAAACATCTTTTGGCAAATCCCTTTGGTGAAGATCCAACGGTGTAATCATCGAAAAATCTCCAAATACTAACGTGCTGTTTGCACCCAGATTTTCTGCACGTGCATCTAGATTGGAACGACGCCCTCGTCAGCTCGGACCTCCTTTTCAAGATCCATTTGGTGAGATCCTGGATAATGTTGTCAAGATCATCTCCACAAAATTTGAAGGCAATCCAATGGTCCAATCTCCAGGAAATCAAGTTTCTTTGTGCTGCTGTTCATGTCCAGATTTGATTATAGAAACAGTAGCTCGACATTATCACCTCCTTTGCAGTTGCTCCGATGAGTCTATCATCAATCCCTTTGGTCAAGTTATTCCTTAGGTATCTATGAATACTCTGTTAATTTTCTCCTTGATCCATGTAGCCATTTGGCGGGAATTGATCCGTCTCCGACGTGCTGTCTGCGGATGTCCAGATTCGATCTGCAGACCACCTAACTTGTCTAATCTTTCCCCGTTGGCTCGTAAGAATTATCCAAAACCCTTTGGTAGGATTGTGCCTCTGTATGTCTAGTTTCTAACCCAATTGGCGGATCGCAATTTTGTTGAGCGAGCATCGCGCAGCAACCAAAACCGTCCAGTCTGTCCAGAACCAATCTATAATCCGTTCCAACCATTTCGTGTTGCGAACGTCGCCACCACCCGTATAGTTAATCTTGTATCATCTTGTGGCACATTATGCCATTCTTTTCCACCATTAATCTCTATCCAAAATCACCCGCATCACCTTATGTTCATCTATATTGTTTTTCATCATTGTTTGATCACCAAATTAAATCGTATATTATGTTAGACTATAGTTTCGTATATTCATACGCTTAGTTCTTATATAGTCCTTGCTTCTATTTATGTAATGTTCATGCTTAGAATTCATAATGTGATTAATCATGTTAGTTCAATCTTATTTATATTACGGATAAATTTGTTCATATTTAATAAGGTTCATATTGCATGACCTTATGTATGTTCACATGTATTGTGTTATACAATATATAACCGAATCTAATATTGCATATAACCTATAATAGTAGAAGCATAATCTTACTAAGCTGATATTAATATGACATATCATATGGTAGTTGATCTTTGTATAATGTACATCTACTAGCACGCATAAGATTATTATTGTATATGGCATAAGGTTGCTTACTAGCATGTTAGTGTCTTTAATCACACGTGATGATGATTGTTTAATAAACATGTTATGATTCCCATGTCACCATGTGTAAATAACATGATAAGATATATATGTGTAGATTTAAATGGAAGTATGACATGATGTTATGCAAAATATAAATTTATTATATATATAGATGCTTCCTATTTTAACTAATGATGTGGTAAAATATTTAGCCATAATGGTAACCTCTGTGTATAATATGGTTAAGATCACACACATGTCTCATATTTGTTCGTTGCATTTCATGTGATTTACAGATGCAGCTATGTGTATATATTTATGCATATATACATAGGCTAATCCATATTTTAGATAATAATCCGTCATGCAATGGTTGATACATTATTTTATTCATGTGTATAATTTAATTGTTTGTTTAAACACGATTAAGTTGCACATGTTCAATATGACTTTATGTGGCATAATCATGTAGTTGCATATAGATATATATATATATATAATTAGACTTAATATTGTTGACAATCTACATGTTGGAATAATAATCCCTTACTGAATTATTATTATTTCATCATATCGTCTGTTAGTTGATGGTCATATAATATGTAGGTACTAGAATGCATAGATTGATATCTTATGTTACACTTTCATAAGGTGGTGTATACTCACACATACATGATTAACCTTTAGGTATCGATTATAATATATGCATATATGTTGCCAATAATCTTTCTTTACTAAAATGTTGTTATTGTTATGTGTAGTACGTTTAGGTTGATTGCTGCATTATATACACACAATAGCATGAGTAGAGTTAATGTTATGTCATAAATTGCATATTATGTATGATGCATGTGATGTAGATGCTAGTTGTTATTTGGTCATATAGTTTAATCACTGTTTGCATTATTAATGATGGTTATTAGATTGTGACTGCACGATTATATGTTTGGTGCTATGCTATGCCTTGCCTAATCTCGATTTCATGTCTAGCCTGTCTAGCTTGTTACATGATGTCCAGTTGTATGTTGCATGGTAGTTCATATAGATTGTCATGCCGTCTATTATCATTTCTAACTGACTAGCATGCCAGGACCTTGCTTGTGTACTAGTACGATATGTTATGCTTATTTTAGTAGTATGTCGGGTTTCCATGTTTAATCATATGGTTGTGCTATTATTGTCATCAACCATATCTTGTTCCCAGTTGCACATCTACACCTATCCCGCATATGGATTAACTTGAGTCATTTGACATGCAAATTCTATCCCATAAATCTATCATTTTTCCAGAATGATCTGATCCGGAAGACCATCTTTTGAGTACATGTACTCTATCTGGTTGAGATATATAATCTCACACCTTCCTAGTTGTCTTTCGACAATCCTATCCCTTCACCTTTGCCCTTTGACACCTATCCAACCTTGCTAGCCCTATTCTTCTAGTTTTTCCATTTGATATTTAATTTAGATTTATATTTATTTGCCTTGCACTTTATTGCTGTTGTGACGAATAGGAAGTAGCGAAGTTGGGTAAGGCCAAGTTCCTGAAGAAGAAGACCAACTCGTCAACGAAGGCATGTCACCTTTTCTTGATCATATTTGATCCTATATTTTTGAAGTCATTATATTTTGTTATTTACAAACATGCATGCTGTTTTTAATCCAGTAGTTAGCGTGTCGATTGACACACCTTTGCCCTGTCCGCTTGTCGCTATTTTTACTTGATACCCTGAGTAGATTAATAGGTTTTATTCTGAATAGAGTAGAGATATGCTTAGCCATGCTTAATTACATCTTTAGGTTGTTTTGACTTGCCTCTACGGAGGAATGAATACCGGATCAATGATCCTTGTTGAAACTTGTTGAGCTCACTGAGCTAGGGCCGGATGCTCGATTTCCCTCTCTCTCTATTCCTTCTATTCTACTCTGGGTGAAACTTACCATCCAATATGGTGCGGGCGACAGCTGGATCATGTGATGAAGGAGCATATGGTTGCCTACCCGCAGAAGGCCGGTTTAAAGGAACCATTGGTCGTCCGTACCGCATAAGGCCGAAGTCTTGGATTTGAGATTTGTGAAAACAGTACAACCATATGCTATATGGGCACTGGCTTGGTCAAGTAGGTTAGTTAGCTTTTGGTGCCGATGTTGCCGTACCGCAGAAGGGGTGGACGTAGTTACGAGGACCCTCGGCATAGATGGGGGGATCGGAGTACGGGGATGTACTCTCGACTCCGAGCCAGACCCGGTGGGCATGTCACACCTTAGGGGGATCTAGCTAAAAGACCTCGTCACGGTCACCTTGCCGACACACCGATGGGCGTGTGTACAAGCCTGCACAGTTTGGCATAAGGGGATGATCATGTCATGTGGGTAAAGTGTACGAACTCTGTAGAGTTAAAACTAATCGATTAGCCGTATCTGTCGGACCCCAGATTCCGTAACAGAGAGTCTTAAGAGGAATCACTCGCTAAGTCGAAACGGCAACCCCGACCTCAACTCACGGGTGTCAAATCCGAGAGGAGTGGAGTGATATGGCTTCGAATAGCCTGAGACGTCAACCCCAAAGCTTACTCCGGTAACTTAATGCACAGGGCAGTAGGGTGATATGGTCTCCTCACTCTTTCCCACTGAGCCGGAACATCAACCCCGACCTCGTCCCGGCAAATTAATGCGCGGCTGGAGTAGGGTGATATAGTTCCCAACCTCTCAATGGAGAGTCACTTCACAGGAGTGATTAAACTTAATAACTCTATGTTAAAGACTCTGAAATCCTACCTGCATCATGCACTTCAAACATACACGCATTGTACACGATACAGGGGGGAAACAAACCGGTATCATAACAGAGACTCTACGATCGAAACTGCAATAATACTAGTTGTTCGGAAACTTAACAACATGTACACAACAAAAGTTATTTACACAGCGGAAGTTTAAGTTGGCTGAGAAGCCTAAGGGTAGGGCCAAAAGTGGCGGTAGAACCAACCAAGCTGCCGAACCCAGGGCAGGACCACTGCCCGGGATCACCAGCGACTAGTCGATGTCGGCGTCGATCTCAACGTAGAAACCATCCACTGCGGGAGTGGTTTCCTCTGCATGGAAATATTATCAACGAATGCAAGGTGAGTACAAAATGTACTCCGCAAGACTTACAGGGGAAATTAATAATAGATGCATCAGGTATCAATAAGGGGCTATTTGTGGACTAGTTTTGCAGAAAGCTAATTTATTCTTTCACAATACCTGTAGGTAGATTGAAATCCGTCTACTGGAATAATTTGCAAATGAGAGGAGCTAAAACTGCATAGTAAAACCTAAAGCAGACCATCGAACACGCGAAACCCTCGATCCTTCCTCGACCACCAGGGAGGAAATGATCGCTAACCCACATCCTTAGAGTTGGCAAGTTTTAGATTAAGGTTATAGTTGTCTAATTCGACGCAGGTAATCACCAAGCTGTCCATAACTGCGGACACGGCTATTCGAATAGTTTAAACCCTGCAGGGGTGTACATCTTTACCTACACGTATCGATCGACTCCTAATGCCAATGCAACTTACACACTTTCACGAGGTGTGCTGGCGGAGGGTGATCGAACACGACCTTTACAATGTTTTCGGCTTAGGGATGAGCCGCCCTAATAGGCTAATCCGTGAACGACAGTTCGGCCGATACTTCGACGCGGTCCCACTAGTTGTGTCAGGTGATACATCCCCGGTCCCGGACCGTGTGTAACCCTCACTCCTATATTGTTGCACCACACCACCTTCTCATTTTCCACGCACCCAATGCACGAAAACGGCGAACTATGCGGCTCATCACCTAAGTCTAGACAAATTATTCGGTCGGGGGTGACCCATTATCCACCCGTGTAGTAGTACGTAAAATCTTGGGTCAATATACGCCGGGAACCGGTCCTTGTGGGATGAACGAGACAACCCACCATGCTCCGAGCATGGCCTCTCGTCTAAGCCTGATTGATATTAGTCAGGATTATTAAACAGTTCCCGGTGAACACCCACCTAACCTCTAACCCATCCAGAGTATTGTGTTTTGTCTGCCATCCAAGGAATTACGACTTTTACCTGACTAAGCAGGTCTAAGCATCATTAGCTGTATACGCAATATTAACACAACAAGTAATCAACTCTAATTAGGTTGGGAGGGTCGGTGGTGTTGATTGAGCGACAAAGTAAGTTTTATGTAGAGAATAGGGCTAATCCTTAGCATAAAATATCAGTTGAACGCATGCAATACAGCTTTGAAAACAATTAGTAAATTGCAAATAGTAGGTTATCCGCAATATGTTCAAAAGGGGCTGCTTGCCTTGCGGTTCAGCGACTAGGTCCTGTTCCTGCTTAAGATGGTACTCGTCGCGATCCTCCGGTCCTATCGGAGGAACGAAAACACAGAAAACAAGCGTAGTGTGAACACCACGATGATGAACTTCAGCATGAGATGCAATGTATGCCATGAGCTAGGGGATTCAAAATGAAGACTAACGCAACTGGAATCAGATTAATCGGAGTCCGGATGCGCAAGATGTCGCGATCCGAAGACTTCCGGGGGTTCGGGGGAAACCCTAAATGGAGTTTTTAGTAAATTTCACTTTTCCTAGCATTCAAACATGGGTGAACATGACATATTTGAATAGCTCTCATTTTTCTGAACATTTTGATATATTATTTGCATTTTTTTTGACAAAGTATGAAATTTCTATGAATTTTATACAGTTTAATCCCTTTGTTATATTTTTCTCAGTAAAGAAATTAATTATTTCAATCCTAAATACTTTTGTTACTCAGGTGATAGCTAGCCACAGAGGATGACAGTGGGCCCCCTTGGTCAATTTGGGTCAAAATTGACCAAGCCTATGACAAGGGGGACCCACATGTCATATGTATTTCCTTTTTTGTTATTCTTTTCTTAAATTCTGACGGGTGGGACCCCTCTGTCATAGAGACATAGTGAACTCAGCTCATTAAGTACACTGATTAGCCCTTAATGGCAGTAATTAATATGTCAGAACAATAATTAACTATATTAATCACGGAGCATTAAATATACTTAGCAATAAGTATGCTAGATCAACAATAAATTGGTCCTAATGACCTAATTAGGGGCACTAATTGACCCCATTAATGGGTTGGCCCCGTCGGCGGTTGGCTTGGGAGGCACTGGCCTCGGCCGGACTGAGTGCTCCGGTGGTCCAGCCGGCGGTGGGGCCTACCGGCGGCGGGGTTCGACGGCGGAGGCGACGGCGGGCGGAGCAGCGCGGCGGAGGCGACGGCGAGGGCTCGGCGTAGGGCTCCGACGGCGGGTGGAGCTCCGGGGAGGCGGCGAGGGGAGCTCCGGCGACGGGCGCTTGGCGGCGAGGCGAGCGGAGGCGACCGACGAGGAGGGAACCCGGGGCTTCGGCTCCGGTGGCGAGGAGGGCTCCGGCGCGGCAGGGCGAAGCCGAAGGGCGGCCGGGCGAGAAGGTGACAGGATGGGGCAGAGCTAGAGGGGCGGTGGCGGGGAACCGAGGCGGGGCACCGGAGGGAGCTCGGGGCGCAGGAGGAGCGACCGAGGCAGCTCGGGATGGGGGCGGAGCTCCGGGGCGAGGGCGATGAAGACTCGGCGACGGGGAGCTCCGGGAAGCGACGTCGGTTCGGGGAGGTCGGAGGCGAGACCGAGGCAGGGCACCGGAGGGCTCGGCGGCGAGAAGAGGGAAGGAGGAGGGGCGACGAGGTCGGGCGAGCGGAGGGAGGCCGGAGCGGCGGAGAACCGGGGTGGAGCGGCGCGGTGGGGAGGTGAGCTCGGCCGGTGGGTGGAGGAGCAACCGAGGCGGCGGCGGGAGAAAAATGGAGGAAGGGAGGGGGCGGGCCGGCCGAGGGAAGGTTATAAGGGAGGGGAGAAGAGGGGCGAGGTGGCGCGGTGGCAGGAGGCGCCTGCCACGCGGCTGGAGAGAGAGGAGCGGGGGAAGAAGAAGAGAGAGGAGGGAGGGTGCGGGGCAGGCCGGGGGCGGGCCGCTCGGGAGGAATGGGCCGGGGAGGGAGCAGGCCACGCGGGGGAGAAGAATGGGCCGGAAGGGAGGCCCGGCCGGGGGGAAGGGGGGGTTAGATAAGGTTTTATTATTTTTTTCTTCTTATTTCCTTTTTGTTTCTTCTCTTTTCAATTTCAAATCTGTTTTGCAATTCAATCAATTCGAAACTTTTTCTTCGATTCAAATTCAAATTCCAAAATCTTTTGCTGATTTCTTTCGGTCCTTTTTGAATTTGTTTCACCAATTTTGAATAGATTTGCACCCTCCCTTTGGATTTAAACCCTAGTTCAACTTTAATTCAAATGATGCAATGCCATGATGCACAATCACTCGGCAACTTAAAATGGGGATGTTACAGTATCCACGGTCATGGATGGCACAATGATCTTTCTCGATGAAAAGGACCTGTCTTTCTCCCCCTTGCTAATTCCCTCTACCCCAGTTCTGGTAATGTGAAAAGGTGATTGGAACCTATGGATGAGCTAAGGCAGGAGTTCCTTGCTCGAATATGTTGGTCGTGGACCACACCTGTTAAAAAACACCCCTGATAATAAAAATTGGTTTTCATCAAAATGATGCCTTTGAATCTACCGTAATATTTCAACTAAAACTGCTTTTCTGCAAATGAACCATAAAGCCTTCCTTTGGAGCCTTGCATGTAGTATGATAGGACCATCTGCCGCCAGGTGGCTTGCTGAGTACGTGAAGTACTCATCGAGCATGTTGTTTGTTGGACGTGTTCAGATATCTATGAGGACGATGAAGACTATGAGGTATCTTCTACATCAATGCTGAGGTTTAGGTCACGTGGCCTCTGTCGACTGTCTGTGGTTGAGATGGAGACATCTATGCTTTATTTTCCGCTGTGTTTCTAAATGGTAAGGGACATAAGTCCTAGTTACTTTATTTAGTCATATCGCTGCTATAACTCAATTGTTTATGTTTCTAAAATGTTTCGTGATGTGTGCAGTGATATCAATTCGCCTGTGTTCATCAGCTTGATCCTGGACTGATGAGGAGATACACAGGGAGGGTCTGGAAGTTAAGTCCGGATCCTCACAGGTTTTGACAGCAAGGAGCTTCCCATATGGGTAAACTAGGAAAGGTAATGTCATCAACCACACAAAAACCCATATCCAGTTGCCTCATTTGTCCTGTTGCTGCTGTGTGAGATAGTTCTTGATGAACCAGGACACGACACATAGCATAGCATGGTACAGAAGGTATATCAACGCCACCAGGACATAAGTACAAGTGGAGATCTATGCCAGTGAACTTTACCTTGTTGAGCTCCACCTCCATAGTTAAGAATGGCTCTCGAGGTAGCCCTTACTACCCACATTATGTGAGGACCTACACAAACTCTTTACACCAACTAGTCTTTGCTACTATATTTAATACTTGACTTCTGGGTGGTTGCGCAATTCGTGTTAAAGCACTGTTGTGATTTGGGCAACCGAGCCGATCACGTCGAATCATAACTCAACAAACACTAAAATCATAACTTAACAAACACTAAGTATTAGAAGTACGTAACTTATCAAAGAGACCACACTTACACAAAGGAACTCTCTTATTCACTATTAAAACTTTGATACAGCTCTTTTAGTGGCTACCCTACCACTTCATCTAATACCACTCATGCCTCACTCTCTCATACGCTTATGGTGGCTCTTCTTCCCTTGGTTACATGGAGGGAGGAGATGCACCCCCCTTTTTATAGGGATTACAAAACTGTTGAATTCTTGACACATGTCAAGATCCTATCTCTACACTTACAAAATATCTTCTAACTAGAACATTCCCTACCAATATCTTGTCTCTAGATATTTATACTATTTGCCATGAAGCATGGTTAAATATTTATTCTAGAGTGTTCATGGAAAATATCTGGTGCCTTGTAATTTTTCCAACATTTATAGAATCTTCCCACTTTGCCATGAAGAGTTATCTCTAATATCTTCCATGATAAATATCTAGATATTCATGAGAACTCACCAATCTTCTAGAATGTTCCAAAGTATGCATTGCTTATTCTCAACACTCCCCCTCAATGCATACTTGCTTGGTGAATCATCTCCTTGTCAACGTCCTTGGATCTTATGAGCTCTTCCAATTCGTCATTTCTTCTTTTCTTCATGTCGCCATGGAGGTTGATTGCCTTCGACCTGGTCCTCCTCATTTTCCTGTGATGACCGATGCTTGCTCTCATTCTTTCTACAATTTTGCAACTCATTTTTCTTCCTTGTCTTTGTCCACACTTGCCCTTTTGTTGCTTCTTTATATGCAGTTAGAATAACTTAAGCAAGTGTAGTACTAGTGTACCCGAGATCTGGTGGCCTTGATCTCCAAACTTCTGCCTCAAGCTCCTCAGCCTCCAATGGACTTAGTTGATGTTCATCAAATACAGAATGATTCATATCTTATATATCTTTCTCCTTTTCTCTAGACTCTTCTTCACCTCAATATCCATTTGTAAATCCTCTTGGATAACCAGTGCTCCATCCACAACTTCATTATGTTCATCCTCCACTTGTGGCTTCTCAACACCAAGAGATATGTCGGAGTATTATTCCGGCAATACTACTTATGGGGCGGCGTGAGCACAGCAAATCTGGATGGGTGCACACGGGAGACAAGATTTAGACAGGTTTTAGGCCCTCACGGAGAGGTAATACCCTACGTCCTGTGTTTGGTGGCTGGTATTGCGTGTATCCCGAGTGCCGCAAGCCCTAGAGATTCGATCTTGAGGTTGCTTGGACTTAGAAACTGTCTATGACCTAGATGACTTGATTGCCTTGCCTATCGGAGGTCTCCTACCGGGCCTTATATAGGCGACCGGGATAGGGTTACAAGAGTCCGAGTCGGCTAACAGATTGGTTTCCTAATCGGTTACAACTACCACCCGGGATTTCGGGCAGGTACATGTCCATGTCTTGTACTCTAAGTCGATGATGCACCCCGTGTTGTAGTCGGACTCTGAGTAGTCGGCCTGGCCCACCCTATGCCTGGATGGCCAGTTTTGTCCTCCTTGACGATACCCGGGTGCTATGTCATCATCAAGATATATGATCTATCTCCTCCAACTTATCCTCCATCTCATCATTGATAGCCTCCCAATCCTTATCACTGTCATATCCATAGACTAGAAGATCACCAATGATATCTTGATTACTTCCTCCGTGGAGAAGTCACCTTCTACATCCCACTCTTCTTCTTTGATTTCTTCTACCTCCGTGGAGAAGTCACCTTCTACATCCCACTCTTCTTTTTTGATTTCTTCTAGAGTCATGCCACTAGTTGATAGATGCACACACTCTTTCAGGTCTTCCACAAAGTAGATTTCATCATCTTCCATGCAGATTGCTACCTTAGCATCCCACCCCTCTTCACTTATGCATTCCTCCACAATCACATCCACGGTAGTAGCCACATTTCCTTCTAAGTGAGTTTCTTCACCATTTTTAATGCATATTTCTTCACCAATTTTACATAATTGTAATTCCATGGATATTTTTTCACATTTTGGATGACTAACCAAAAATGCCATGCATATTTTTGATGCATATTTCTTCACAGCAAAACAAAAATCCTTGCATAGTTTATTCAATATTTAATTATCAAACAAAATTTACTTGCATTATTTCTTCACCATTTTGGATCATGAATTGTACTTTCATGGATATTTTTAAAATTTTTGATTACTAACAAAAAATATCATGCACATTTTTCCATGACAAAAAATATTTTGCATATTTATTCACAATAAAACAAAAATCCATGCATATTTTTTCAACATTTCATTGTGAAACAAATATTCCATGGATTATTTGTTCACCATTTTAGATCATGAATTGTAATCCAAAAATGTCATGCATATTTTTAGTGCATATTTGTTTGGTTAGTAATATGAAAATCTATGTAAACTTTTTGCAACATTTGTATGGTTATTAATTTAAAAATTTATGTATACTTTTTGCAACATATTTCATCATTTGCAAAATTCTCATGCATTATTTCCTCACCATTTGAATCATTCATGCATATTTCTTTACTTTTTGGATATTGACCATAAGATTCATATATCTTTTTATGACCAAACAAAAATTATACATAATTGTATGCATAATTTCTTCACCATTTTGGATCATGGATTGTAATATCAGTGATATATTTTCATATTAACATGAACAAGAATAAGGAAATCTTCACAGTTTGGATCATGTACATAAATTGCTAACATAGAACAATATTTAGAACTCTTTGAGCATTCGGATCTTAGAGCACGAACAATTTTTATGAAACAATTTCTTCTTGAACCATCAATTTCAAACACAAATAATCAAGAAAGGGAGCATTCAGATCATGAACCACCTTTCTAAAAAAGATCATGAAACTACCCTGTCAAATCCATGAACAATCTGAACAAAAGAATGGAAAAAAATCCAGTGGTCCAATCAAGGATCATTCGGATCTGAACAAAACAATGGAGGAAAAAATGCAATATTCCATCAATCCACGCACTGGATTTGAACAAAAAATGGAAAAATGCAACATGAATGAAAGGAGCCAGTTCGTGTTGGTGGATCTTGTCGTTGGAGGCTCGTCGGCTCGTGGTGGCCAGAGGGATCAGGTGGCGGTGATGGTCGGGGAGGTCGGAGAAGGTGGCGGCACACATCGTGGAGGGCGGAGGAGGTGGCAGGGCGACTTGATCCGGTGGAGGCTGGGTCGGCAAGGCCGCATCCATCGGCGGCGGCAGCGGCAATGGAGCACGGATCCGGCGAAGCCAGGCTTGGGGAAACTGGATCCAACTAGAGTGTGAGGGAGCCCTCCCCAATGGTGGCAGCGTGGAGGGAGCCTGACTTCGGCTCCGGTGGTATCCAGGGTGGTAGAGAGGGTGGACCTTGCCGAATGTGCCGCTAGAGGAGGCGGATGGGGTGCACAATGACTCGCAAGAGCTGAGAGAGAGAGAGAGAGAGAGAGAGGTAGGGAGTGGTGAGAGAGAGGGGTGGACTGGTGCCTGGGTGGGGAGACAGAGTCCTATATCACAACAGTTGAGGGACTAAAATGCAAAATTTCTCTCCTAAGTGTTTCTCATGTATCTTAAAGCGCTTGAACGGTATAGATAATAGGAGGACATCTGGGTACTGGTGGAAAAAGTGTGTTGGGTCACCGGCCCTCACTTAGGCCAACTTGAGGTCAAATTGGTGGTCCACCTAGCTTCCCCACCTTCCGGTGAAAATTTACAACTTTGGAATGGCAAAATTTCATTTCAATTTCTAAGAGATGATGAAATGAGATTCATGCTTCTTTTGGAAGCTTTGAATTGGGTCATTCAAATACTAAGAGTCGTGAGAATTCAAATAAAATTCAAAAGAGACGCGACAAAGGTGATTGGGAATGGGTGCGATGGACCAAGGGTGATGGGGTTGGAGATGAAGGGGGCTTCCTGCTCCTCTCTCTCGTGTTCCCATGCCTGTTCCTGCCAGGTGTCTCGTGCTTGTAGAAACGTTGTTAACATTTTCTTCGAAGGAGAGACTCTTTGTACCGGTTTTTCTTCATCTCTCTCCAATTATCCATTGTTGAGCACTAAAAGCATATCAACAAAGCAAGCTGCCTGCGGCCACAAGTGATGACGTGCGGCAGGTCCGACCGTGGGTGTGTCGGTGCACGGTGGAGCTGGAGGAGAAGCAGGTGCCATAACGCGTAGGAGCGGCAGCGTCTCAAATGGGAGCGGCTGCTGAATGATCGCCCTCTGCCTTTCTTATGGATCTATACTGACTAATTAGTTCATATTCAAGGTGTCTGTACTGATGTCGCTCCATTCAATTTCTACTAACAAGTTTTCTAAAGCAAATCGAAATATGCCACAACTTTAAAAGCACTCTCAACAATTTGTTTCCGTAGCATTCTAATGTGGAGCTAGAAACATCGTACAAGGCACAAATGCACAAGCACACGGTAAGGAAAAAGAGAAGATAAGTTGCTGGTCACCGACAGTATGCCACCGATCAAGGTCGGAGACCTATTTTGCCACGAGCTCTACCGCGCGTCAGCTTTGAAGGGATGAGAGTGTGCAGCGAGCGACCATACAAGGAACCCAAATCCCAAATCTTGATCTTTTACTGCTCAACAATGGAGAGAGGTGCGGTGCCAGGTCGGATATGCTGAGTCGAGAGGAGGAGGACGACGAGTCACAAGAAAGACGAACATGCATGGTCCACGAGCCCAACTGTGTCTCCATGCCACACGAGCCCAATTCTTGTAACAAAAGAAAATACAAGAGTGAGGCCCATTGTACTTTGGCCTAATATGGATCGGATATGGATTGGATAGTGCCCTTCCCACTTCCATTTCCATATTTTCAAAGCGAATACAGATACGAATACGGATATTGTCAAATATGAATACGGATTGGATGTTACTCGAATACGAACACGGATCGGATATGTACTCAATTCTGTCGGATACAAATATCCTATAACTTTAATGATAGACTATGGTAAAGCACATAACTAGATAAGTACATGAACATGATGATGAGCTCATGACATATATGAACCGATGACATACGATAGTAGTATGTTCTACATGGATAAGTGATGATAAAAATATGTTTCACATAGAAAAAGTAGAGTTTTGCTCTGCCTATTGAGGTCATTGGGCAACATAATTGGCTTGAGGGGTTAGAGACTTAGAGAGAGCTGCTGAAATGGGCTAATATAACTTTATTCGGATATGGATATATCCATATCTGTATCCATATTTGTTTTATAATCCAGTGCCATATCCGCATCCGTATCTGGGAAATAAATTAGGATAATATCCATATCTACATCCTTTTTAATTCGGATACGGATATTGCTTGCCGTTTTAGTGTTTTCTCGAATACGAATACCGGATAATACGGATTATCCACTGCCAGTTTCCACCCTTAGCAACAACCTGTTACTAATGGTGGAAACAGATTGGATACGGATTGGATAGTGCCCTTCCCACTTCCGTTTCCATATTTTCAAAGCGAATACGGATACGAATACGGACATTGTCAAATACGAATATGGATCGGATGTTACTCGAATACGAAAACGGATCGGATGTATACTCAATTTGGTCGGATATAAATATCCTACAGTTTTAATGATAGACTATGATAAACCACATAATTAGATAAGTACATGAACATAATGAAGAGCTAATGACATATATGAATCGATGATATACGATAGTAATATGTTTTATATGGATAAGTGATGATAAAAATATGTTTCACATAGAGAAATAAAGTTTTGCTCTGCCTATTGAGCTTATTAGGCTACATAATTGGGCTGAGGGGTTAAATTCTCAGAGAGAGCTGCTGAAATGGGCTAATATAACTTTATTCGGATACGTATATATCCATATCCATATCCATATTTATTTTATAATTCAGTGCCATATCCGTATCTATATCCGAGAAATAAATCCAGATAATATTCATATTCGCATCCGTTTTTAATTTGGATGCGGATATTGTTTACCATTTTAGTATTTTCTCGAATACAAATATTGGATAATATGAATTATCCGCTGCCAGTTTCCATCCATACCTGCAACTAACAGAGCAGAACACCTTCCCTCAAAAACAAAAAACAAAAAACAAAAACACACACACACACAGAGCAGAACACTATCCTTCGCTCACAGCTCACTGGATGTCCGCGTAGTCGACGGCGCCGTAGGGCTGGAACCACTCAGCGAGGAGCCCCTCCTTCCTCCTTGGTTCGCACCCCATGTCGCGGCACAGCTCGTCGTTGTACCAGATGCTCACGGCGCCGAGGCACGACCTCCTGAAGTGCTTCTCCCCCCCGGCGCCCCTACTCCTCATGTACCTCCCCCACTCCGCCGCGCTCTCCTCCATGCGCCACACTCCCGGCAGCCGGAACGCGCCGTCCAGCAGCCGCGCCACCCACTTGGCCATCATCTCGCACACCTGTATATTTGTTAGGCCCTCCGCGTACCCGATCACCGCCATCTGCGGGATCCGCGGGTGCACGCACTGCCTGCATATTATACACGCGCATCATGTTCATCGACGCATCAAGCTTCCAATAATTTTTTGATTTCATGAGAATTTTGTGAAGAAGTCTCGATCGTGGCTGACCGATAGAGGGGGACGGTGGTGTCCGACGAGCCGGCGACGATCTCCTTGAGCCGGGGCGACACGAACATGTCCCTGAGCTTCTGGTCGCCGCGGAAGCCGGTGGCGAGTATCACCAGGTCAGCCTGGACGACGCGCTCGCCGGCGCCGGCGCCGGCGTCGAGCACCAGGCCGTCCTCGCAGAAGCTGAAAGACCTCGACTTCTTGAAGACGACGCTGCCTTCTTTGGCCCTGTCGTAGAACCCGTCGGGCAGCATGGCGATTAGGCACGACGAGACGCACCTCGCGAACCCGTACTCCGGCTCCATCCCGTACTCCCGCCATTGGTATCTCCTTCCTGTAGTTACGCCCCTGTCAGCGCCGATTTCATCCACCCCTGAATCAAATGCAAATGTTTAGTTCAGGATTACATTTCCAAGGTGTTGATTTGTGGTTCAGGAGTTCAGATGTTGCGTATATAATTACCAGAGGTGTCAGCAACGTGGCGAGGAGGCGGGAGGCGAGGCCGGCGCCGGGCTTTCGGACCATGAGCTCGGCGAAGCGGTTCATGTAGAGGTATCCGAGGTTCAGCTTGCCCCAGACATCCACGCCGTGCAGCAGCCACTGTGGGTTTCTGCAGATCATCGTGCACGGGTGTTCGACGCCTGACAAACAGACACCGGCGTGAGTCAGCTGCATATCTTACTCACTAACTCATCAGAAATGGAGCGCGACGGACCGTTCGCCTCGGCGCACTCGGCGGCGATGTCGAAGGCGGACTTGCCGGAGCCCACGACGGCGACGCGCTTGCCCTTCACCAGCTCGGCGGCGTCTGCGTCGTCCATGTCGGAGAGCTCCATGGAGTGGAGCACCCGCCCCCGGAACGCGTCCGGACCGGCGTTGGGAGGGAACGCGGGGACGTTCGGCACGCCGCTGAACCTCCCGATGCACAGGATCATGAAATCGAATTCATACCTCTGTCACAAACCCAAACGATCGCCGTCAAAAACGTTAACTTCGCTTTTGAGATCTAGCACAACTTGTGATTTGTGAACGTGCGCGTGCGTACGCACCTGTGTCGTGTCGGAGTCGGCGTGGCGCACGGTGAGGCGCCACACCCCCGTGCCGTCGCCGAAGGCCTCGCCGTTGCCGGACCAGCGCTCCCACCTGTCCGCGTCCGCCTCGTCGGCGCCCTCGCCGACACGGACGTACTCGGCGGCGACGACCTTGCTCCGGAACCTGACGCGCTCCTCGACACCGAAGCGGCGCGCGTAGGCGGCGAGGTAGGCGACGACTTGGTCGTGGCGCGGGTACCAGTCCGCGGACTCCGGCCACGGGAAGTCGGAGTACCGGTACGCCACGCCCGGCGACTGGAGCCTCGTGGACGCCAGCGTGCGCGTCCACAGCCCGCCGACGGAGGGCCCCTCCTCGAAGACCACCGGGAGGAAGCCCCGCGCCAGCAGGTGCTTGCACGCCGCCACGCCGCTCGTGCCGGCGCCGACGATCGCCACCTTCTTCGCCCGGTGATGATCCATCGATGCTGCCACTCACGGTCTCGTGCTAGCTGCTTCTTGAACTGCGTGATCTATGCTTGATCTAAAGACACACTGGTAAAATATTATATGTATTGGCGCGGAAAATGTGCCATATTTTTTAATCAGAAATCAATTCTTTTTTTTGAAGGAAGAAATCAATTCTTGTTTGGTAGCTTTGGTTCGATGTGGTCTGGAGAAAGTGCCGTGCCGTTCAATATTGGCTGTTTGTAAAAAAATTATGTGATCTGAAACTTGGGAGTATACTGGTCATTTGAGCTGCTTAAATCAGGGAGTCCGTGGACAGGTGGGGTTATTTTGTCATGTCAAACATCTCAGGTGAGGCTCGGTCGCAGGCTCGAAACCTTTTTTCTTTTTTTGACTTTGCAGACATGCCATGGTCATTCACTCATTCATTTCCACCAATGACCGGCATTTCTTGAACTTTCGTAGACTGCAACGATAGGCTGAAATAGCACGCGGCAAAAGGCTAAAAAATACGAGAGGGTCTAGAGAGCAGTCAAGTGTTTTTATGGAATATTAAAATTCTCAATGCTTAGATAATTTGATCTCCACACTCCTCTGCTTAAAAAAATTAAATGGATAAAATTCAAATACTCTCAAGGTAAAATACATTCGAGTACTTGATAGCAATTTCCAAAAATAAAACCAGAACCGTAATACTGTTTAAAAAACATATATTACCATACTGGGCCGAGAAATGTAGTGCAATTCTTCGCAGGTCCAAGAGGCCCATGTGGCAGCGTCCTGGAGTGTGGCAGTGAGTGGGGCTTTGCAGCTGCCAGCCATACTTCAGTCCTCCCTACCCCCAGCTCCACTCCCAGCTCAGCTCCCACGCCGATGCGAAGCCTCCGCCCCACCGATAAACCCTAGCTTCCTCCTGCTCCGGACCTCGCCTCTCCTGACGGGTTGCCAGGTGACCATCTCCCGCTCTTTGCTCTATCACCTTGGCTTCGGTTCGATTCGGTTGCCAATGCGCTCCTTTGGTTCCTGAAAAATGCTATCGGCGGGGTTGTTTCCTGAGGGAGAACAAGTAGATTTTTTTTTGCTACCTTTTAAGGTGGATTGGAGCGGTTGTTGTTTCGTTCGTTCATGGCCATCTTACTATAATCCATGTCGTTCTAGGCTTTTATCTGAATGGTTTTAGTCTGATCTCCACGAAATTGCTCTATCAGGAAGAACAGTGAATTTTGGGGTGGTTCTGAGGAAATTTGTTTGCTAGGTTTGCTTGTTAGGCATAATCAGCTAGGTGATGCTATATCATATGAGTTGATCTTCCAGCAAGGGCAGTTTGTGTTACCATACGTCAGGTTCTCACCGGTTGAATTGCATCTGTTACATTTTGGTGTTAATCTTGGTAATGCATAGGTTACTTGGCTGTAGAGTGGACATCTTAGTGTTTTGCTGTGGTCTTTTTTACCGAATGTGGTCGTCAGATGATACCAAAAGCATGTTTTTTTTTCATAAAATCTACTAAAATTGTGTGAAAATTGGAAGTATGACCTGTGTCATAGATGAAGAGTTTTTTTAGTATATATAGACGAAGAGAGTTTTCTGTTATTATCTGTAGATGAAGAGAGTTGAGTATATATATAAATTATGAAAGATATGTCATTGAGACATGCTATGTGTTTACAAGTATCCAGTACTACAGTCTCTGTTACTGTTTTGGTACTTGGATCATGAATTGCAGTATTGTTGTATCCTAAATCATTAGCTATTCATTTCCACTGGAATGCAAAGTTTATGTGCGAGATAGATCTGAAATTCCTAGTACCAAGTAGATAGAAGAAGCCATTGGCTTCTGTCCCCTGGGCTATACTGACGAGTAGATATTTCAATCCAGGCTGCATAGCTGCAAAGGCACCATGCCTGCTGGTGACAACCCACACTCAATCTCAGAGAAAAAGGCAGCACTAAGGGAGTCACCTAAAGAACCTAAGAATGCTGTTAATCAGCAAGCCAGAACTTCTCCTTTTCCTAAAGACAAAGCTACTGAGATAATCGGCATCAAGAGACCACATCCAAATGGCCCCTTGAGTCCAACCAACCATCATATGCTAGGCAATCCAGTGGCAAATGGTCGCCTTGTATATGTGCGCAGGAAACTTGAAACGGATCAAAGCAAAGGAGGGACTTCTGCTAGTGCAGAAGGTATCAGTTCTCTAAGCTCGAAGAAACCTGTTATAGGTGGACTGAAGGAGCAAAATTTGAAGCATCAGAACAATGTGCCTCATACTCAATCAGCTCCTCTTTCTGCATCTCTTGCTGCAGCTGCTACTTTCCCTGCTTTGCCATCTGGAAGTTTGCCGGCTCACATTTCTTTTGGGAAACAATCTCCAGGAAAGGTTGCTGTTCATCCAAGTATTGACGTGATTGCTAGTCCACCACCTCGCAATGTTGTGTCTACTACAGTGCCTCAGAATTTTCTAGCTGCTAATGTAGTATCTTGTAATGTTGGAGCTACTAGTACAGCATCTCGTGATGCAGCTACTACCACAGCACCTAATCCGGCCGATTTGCAAAGATCAAGCAATCAAGATTGGAAAGAGAGGTTTATTCGGCTCCAGGCATTCTTGAGAAATAACGAGCAATCAGGAAAGGAAGAATATATCCACAGTAAGTTTTTTTTATCTTAAGAGGAAATGTTCACCGCAATTGCTATTTGATACATTGTGTCCTTGGCTAAACTGTAGTGCTTCAGTCTTTGTCACCTATTGGCCGAAGCAAGCATGCCATTGAGCTGGAGAAACGGGCAATCAATCTTTTGATGGAAGAAGGTACTCTTCCATCTTCTTTTTTTTGCAGCTTTGAAGATTTCTCGAGTTTTGGTATTTGTATTTGTGAATATCAATTGTCATGAATCTGTTTGCCGAAGCTTGAGTTTTTGGCTTATATTCTTGCTCCCTTCAGGGAAAGAGCTGCAGAAGATGAAAGCTCTGAATGTACTGGGCAAGCTTTCACCTACTGATCATTCATCACTACCAACTCAGCCCACTTTTGTTATGCGTCTGCCTTTCCAGCCATTCCCAGCCTGCAGATGAAAAGAGTGGAAAACTCGCTTACATCACTCTGCATAATAGGTGTCGAGAAACTTTCTTCTGATGAATGCTTGCCACCTTAGTGTTGTAACATGGTCAAGATGTGTTGTCTTGGTGAGAATAAGCTGTTTAGTCGCCGAAGCTTGAGTTTTTGGCTTATATTCTTGCTCCCTTCAGGGAAAGAGCTGCAGAAGATGAAAGCTCTGAATGTACTGGGCAAGCTTTCACCTACTGATCATTCATCACTACCAACTCAGCCCACTTTATGCGTCTGCCTTTCCAGCCATTCCCAGCCTGCAGATGAAAAGAGTGGAAAACTCGCTTACATCACTCTGCATAATAGGTGCATAATAGGTGTTGAGAAACTTTCTTCTGATGAATGCTTGCCACCTTAGTGTTGTAACATGGTCAAGATGTGTTGTCTTGGTGAGAATAAGCTGTTTAGTCTATCTCCGAGACTTGAGGGTAGCTCCAATGACGCGCTCTCAGGGTGTTGAAGCATAATCATCGCGGCAGGACTTGCGTGCAGTTTGTAGTGAAATGGGGGTAACCATGAACTCAAAAGGTAACTGCTTAGCATGGCATTCCAGGCCATTGCCAAACTGCTTTGAACAGTGGCACATGTAGTTCTCAACCTTCCCTAATCACAGCCAGTCTATTCAATAAGTTGGTGTGCTGTGCTGACGTATATTGCATCATTATTTTTATGTTTGCTGCATCTTGTTTAATTGCACGGGGGACATCAAGATAGGAATTCTGGCAGAAAAGAAATGCTGATAGTTTGACCAAGATGCTTCATTATTGATGCTTATATATACAACTTAATCATGATGACACGATAGTTAATAACAAGTTTATCGTGCAAATACGGATCGGGACATGCATGCTCCCTCCGGACCAACACATTATATTTATGCACAGCAGCATGGAATAGATCTTGCGAAACACAGTTGTCATTTGTTTAGGGGAGATTAAGGCCTTCATCCAGCTGCGCTTTTTGAAGTGCAAATTTACTTCCTTTCCCTGTAACAAGCTAGCATATGAGCTGGCTAAAGTTCGGTTCTAGTTTACGGGATGGTTCTCTGTTAATTTTGAATGACCAATTCCAGAGACTTCGTATCCAGTTTTAGTGGCTGGCGATTTGCCTGGTTCATCGGTTCAATTGTGTAGCAATGTCCTATCTTTTAAAAATAAGTTATTGCAGATCAACTACTTAGCCCCACGATACGGAGAGTTGCATCATCTACTATTGTAACTCGGCTCAGCCATGTGATTCGGCAGAAATCAGAACCATTTTCTTCAGTTCATGCAGAAAGTAACAGGGAAATAGTTAGTGACATCACGCGGCTTTCTGCATAAACGACAAATAACATTGATGCTAAAGCCGTGAAAAGGACTGAGATGATTTCCCTTCAAATCCAGCCAGTAATGCTGCTGTAGCCAAGAAACACGAGCTACGCATAGATATTTTGACATTTCTGACCTGTTTCTTCGTTGTCACTTTCTGAAAAACTGTGCTCAGATACCAGCCTGAATTAAGCACCGCTGAGTCGAGAGTCCAGCCCATCAGCATTGCCATTAGATACTTCCATTCAAATACATCATTCTACTACTTTACCATATCGACGACATCGACACCATCACGGAGATAAAACTAAGTTTCCAAGCATACCATTCGCCCTGCAAAGTCAAGAGAGAAGTAACTTTCAGCAGCTGCTTTGGTTTCGGAGTTTCATCATATCTGAAAAGCTAGCTCCATGTGGATACTGTCTCTGGTACATAGAGCAAAACTAAAATTATATTCATGTATGAATCACCTCCCTTGACTCAGAATATCCAAATTCCCAAGTCCGATGCAGTTTAGGTACAGCTACCAGATTTTGATTCAAGCTTAGTTGTCAGATTTT
This sequence comes from Stipa capillata, assembly GCA_019208055.1. NCBI lineage: Eukaryota > Viridiplantae > Streptophyta > Magnoliopsida > Poales > Poaceae > Stipa > Stipa capillata. The sequence goes on from JAGXJF010001441.1 coordinate 78,734, forward strand.
CAGTTCCCATGGTTGCGTGCAACGCTGCTGCATGTCCCAATTAATAATGTGATCCCACCAGTTCTTTTTTCTCGAATAACTGAGCCCACCACTAGTTCTGATTTGTCCTGTGAGAATTGCTCAGATGTTACTTGTACAACGTTATTGAACAACTTCAAGAAAACACTAAATATTAAGAAGTGATGCGCCCTCTGAAAAATTAATACAAGAACATGCAATAGATGGGCACATTCACGCAAAGTTCATTGCTAAGCAACATGGCACTAATATTAGTTTTACATGTTCCAAAGCCAAGATTGGATCCATGTTGGAGGTGACTCCTCGTGTGTCCCAGACATTAGGTGGCCCTTGGGTTGTGGCCCACTCACCGGAGAATTTTAAACACCAAACCGGTATATGATTGGCGGGAATTAAGAAGACCTCCCATAGCTGGTGGAGAAGAGCTGATGGTGTTGGCATGCCACTAAAGAAAAACCAAAACTTTTGGTCAAATATGAGACAAGTAGCGATAGGTCTATTTGCAATGGGCTCTAGGTAGCGACTGAACCAATATAAAAGAAAGGAAAGCAAGCAAAGAAAAGCGGGCATTGCATTTGTTTTCTTTCGAGTGATGTCAGCGTACTCACAGATGAGCAATTGTGGTGCCTTGTACTTTATCTTTGATGTCATTCTCCAACTAGTGTCTTCTCCTACGGATCCAGCAATGTACACCTCTCTATGCCGCAGCAAACGAGTGCTGACATAAACAAATACATGTGGGCACTAGGAAACAAATTAGCTCAGTAGGAGTGCAAAATGTAAAAGGATGTGCTTCCATGCTCCTATAATTTTTAATGCGATTATGATTTAATCAAATAATAACAACCGAGGGTGTCTAATCTTTATTTCTGATTTTACCATAGATTTTTCTAATGTTTTTGAAATAGCAAGGAGCAAATTCCAAATGTAAAAGGGAGGAGAAAGCTTCAAAATTTATAAATAGCACCAGTTGTATCATATTGCCTTTGTTGCATTGCCAAGAGGCATCAAGATTCCTGTACATGTCATGGAATAATGAATCAAAGCGGTATTTTAATGTCTTCCTCCCTGATCAGGGGCGCAGAAACACGTTCTCATGGGAAGAATCAAGCAAACTGCAGTTAGTAATTGTAGTAAGTTAACATATTAACATTCTGACAATCTTTAATGCCTTTCCCAAAAGGGAACAGCTTTGGGAAGAAAAATATATTGCTCTAGCACAATTAACCTTTCAAATTGGACTTTGGTACTGGGGATCACATGCATCTCCACCTAAACCACCATTATCTAGCTAATTAATTGATCATTGTTTTGAACAACTTCCTACTTTTTAATATTCCCAAGTAAACAACCGTAGAAAATTGAGGAAGGTAAAGCTCTCACAATAAAATATGATTAAATTAAAACACTAACCAATCCCTAATGGATACGTAACTAGCCGTACATATGTAGCTTTACGAGATGCAATCCTAGGAACAAGCATAGTCTATATTTAATTAAGCAAGTGCATCTGTGATCTCTATAAAAAATTGTATAGCTCATAAAGCATCTATGGCTAAAAATAATGTTGTGCCAGACAGCCCCACAACTCATAATTTGTATTTAGGATGTATGGAGTTTTCTCACTAACTCTCTTTTTACTGGTGGTATATGAGCATTTTTACATAAACATTTGGACAAATGCCCTCTTTTTAGTTTGGATATACACATAAGCACATAAGATGACAGTTCACAGTGCAACTTCAAATGTAATAATTGTTGCAAAGGGATATCTAGCCAACAAGTTTCAGCCACCCAAGATTTTTTTAAGACTACTTTTCTTGTATGTAATTTGTTGCTAGACAGAATCATGTATGCGTGTATGCAAAGGTAGTGGGAATATACTAAAACTCCTACCTTTTCAGATAATTGTCCCGGAATCTGTGGTTTTCCGTTTATTGCATAGTGATGACAAATTTTAATTGACCCTACTTGTATAGCCCACAACTATACTGGAATCTCCAATTAGTGCACCGTCCTCGATCCCCCTCTCTTCAGTCATCGCTGATGTAAGACTTGTGGTCTACATTTAGTGGCCTTGCATATGGCCCCATAACCAACATGGAGCGGTTCCACCAACATACTTCACATAAGATACTGAAAGAG
>JAGXJF010001442.1:0-90652 GCA_019208055.1 Stipa capillata
ACACGTACCCGGCCCAAAATTGTTTTCCTTTGTATATGTTATATATGTATAGCGTGTGACAACGCAACTCAAAATAAGGGACGTGTGATTTATACGAGGATACCAGGTTATTTTTGTCTAGATTCGTCCCGCGTGAGAACGTGTGCTAAACATAATTTCCTATATACATTAATTGTCTTCAGCTTTCTGCGGGCAGAATGTTTGCCTTAGGTTTTACCTCTTTATTTTCCGACTGCCTTCGGCCCTCAATAGTGTGTTGTGGACTCGTGGTGTACTGTACTTCCATGTAGAAACTCCATCGCGACCGAGCTTTAATCAGTTAGGAATGACTAATGACCATGCTTGCAAAATGAGCAGGCCACGTCACTGTCGTACGGTTGCAGGGTCGCAGTCGCTCGTAGAAGGAGCCCGCTATTATAGGAGTATTTTAACATGGTGCGATACCCACCTAAGTTTCACCGTTTCAGACTGCTCTGATCTGACGCAAGTCCCGCACGTGTCGTCCACTGTTTCTTCTGGTTCTGGATCTTGTTAAGTGTAGCGAGTAGAGAGGTTAAGGTGGCAATTACGCATTGGGAATACACTAGTGCCCCCACTGGTACACGTGGCATGGGCGACGAGATGCACACTTAAGGACCATCCATTATTTGAAAACTCAAACATCATTGATCATTTACTTGTTGGGGTTTCGAGGTCAATGGGAGCTTAGGCTCGATCTAGGCCGTCCATTTGTGGTTTGATACGTAGCTCAACGTGTACTGATTGTACACAAACAACCCTCTAGCATTTCTTAGGCCATGAACAAATTAATTGGTTAGTGTGATGGTACACAGTCCCTAGCGTCAATTGGTTAGTGTGATGGTATGCGACCCAGGCATGTTTTACGCTTTTGCTACCACGTAGGCGACTGTTTTCTTCCTTCTTCGCAATGGATCATCTTCGTTAACTTCGCGAACTCGCAAGAGTGGTTAGAATTATAAGGTAGAGCTACCGATGATGCGGGAGCCGCAATGTTAGCAGTGTTAGCAGAGTCAAAGGAGGAGACCTCGTCAAAGTAGTTAGTGGTTAGAGTTGGAGGTTGTTATGATGGAGGGTTGGGGGTTTTATCAGAGCCGGAAGATTGAGGCGGTGACGATGGTAGGTAGCAGTGCCGATGGAGGCAAGCTTGGATTAGGGAAGCGGTGATGGTGATGGGAGGAAGAAGAAGACTAAGTGTAACATCCTCGATTTTATGATTTTTAATATATTTTTTAAAGCACAGGATATTAGAGAATGTATGTTAATTTTATATGTTTTTATCGATTCTTATTTCAAAGTAATTCAAGGTTTTGATTAATTTGAGAGTCATTAAAGAAGTTATGAATTTTCATCGCATGATTCTTTGCATATGTCTTCTTAAAAATATTTTATTGGATTTCATCAAAATGATGCCTTCGAAATTACTGTACTATTACAACCAAAGCTATTTTTAGACAAAAGAGCCATATCCCTTCCGCTGCTTAAGTCTGCATGTAATCATAGATTTGCTTATGAGAGGACACGCTGAGTACGCGAAGTACTCATCTAGCTGTTGTTTGTTGGACGTGTTCAGATATCTATGAGGATGATGAAGTCTATGAGGTATCTTCTATGTCAATGCCAAGGTTTAGATGACGTCGCCTCCATCAACAGCCTGTGGTTGAGAAGGAGATATCTACGCTTTCTTTTCTGTCGTGTTTCTGAATGGTAAGGGACATAAGTCCTAGTTATATTATTTAGCCATATGACTGCTATAACTCAATTGTTTTTCTAATATACTTTGTGATGTGTGTGGTTGTATCAATTTATTTATATTTATTAGTTTGATCCTAAATTGATGAAGGTATATAAAAAAAGTTCTAGTAGTTGACACTGGATTTAGATCCAGCGGTTTAAATATTTGACTGCATTTCGAGGAAAAAGCAATCGCTTGCTGTGCAGATAGACCTATGTTTAGGCTGATCAAGGTAATTAGTTAGTATAACTATATTAGAGCTCAAACAACCTAGAGGTTAGGCCGGATAAAAAATACTTATAATTCCACAGTTAACCTAACTAACACGTAATGGATGAGAGTCCAACTCCAGCCATAAAATTAACCAAGATGCCACGCTATTTGGACAAGCAACGGTTGGCCGGGCGATAGCAAGAGTTTATAATTAACCACTAGTTGCGGCCTGCATGGAACTATATATAATGCTGGATGAGTCACTAGTACAGAATAGGTCTTTTAAGACCCTTTATCGCACACGGTTGGCCGAAACCCGTCACCAATGTGAACATCACAGACGGTCAACATTTCAGGCCCGTGTGTGATGTGCCACGGCAAACTGGGCCGTGTGCGATGTGAGGCATATCGCACACGGTTTTTTCTGAGAAACCGTGTGAGGAACATCGCACACGGGTATTTTCTAAGAACCATGTGCGATGTGCCTCACATCACACACGGTTATTTCGGAGGTGCCGTGTGCGATGTGCATCACATCGCACACGGTTATTTCACTCACATCGTACACGGTTGCTTCATAGGAACGGACCGTGTGTGATGTCTCTTTTCATAGGTAGCCGGCATGACTGACGTATTTTCTTTGATGACCGTGTGCGATGTTGTAATTATTGGTGACGGTTAGTGTTGATAACCCGTGTGCGATATGAAACTTTTTCTATTTATAAGTAACCCCAGCTTTCTTTCGCACCGCGCTGTGGCTGCTGCCTCCTCCCCGAGTCCCCCGAGCCCGGATCCGGTCGCCGCCTCTTCCTCGAGCTCGGATCCGACCGCCACCTCCTGCCCGAACCGAGCCCGGATCCGGTCGCCGCCTCTTCCTCGAGGCCGGCGACCGCTCCTCCCCCTTGCAGCAGCGCTGGCACCGGTGGAGGCCACCATTTTCCGTCGCGTTTGTGACACTGCGCTGCACTGCACAAGACACTTCTTTTGGAAAGAGTGTCTTGTGCAGTGTAAACGCAATGTCACAATGGTGATGACGCTCTATTGTGGTTACACTGCACAAGAAAACTACATGACGTGGTGGACGCCTTCCTCTAGGTATTACCTTCCGAACCTCTGTACTTTGTTATACGCTGATTATACCGTGCTAAATTGTGAATTGTTACTGACATGATTGTGTGCTTCGATCAGAGGTCAGGATGAAGCCCGAGCCTAAGAGGAGGTGCAGGCACAGATGTCGCATTCTAATACGTCATCACATTCTAATGAGTCCATTTCTAGTCAGTGTGTAAACACTCTAGCTAGCACTACCCATGAACGAAGCCCTAAATAATTCGTTTCCATATGAAACTGAGATGTGCAAAATTCTTTAGCAACTTGTGCGATGTCGTATGTGTTGTACATATATATATGGTTGAGATGTGGACTTGTCAAATTTGAGATGTCGAATTGAGATGCAGAAAATTTATTAATTTGTGTTGTGGATGCTTGTGATATATATTGTCCTGTGCATGCGGGGATGTTATTCTGCTTTTCGGAGGTAGCGAAATGAACTGATGAAGCCAGGAAACATGCACATCACAGACGGGTCACATTTCAGGCCCGTGTGCGATGTGGGGCACATCGCACACGGTTATTTCAAAGATACCGTGTGCGATGTGCCGATGGCACATCGCACACAGTTAAATCGTGGGAACCATGTGCGATGTGGAGCCACATCGCACACGCTTTTTTCGGGTGACCGTGTGTGATATGTCGTTCTGGAAATTCTTAAACTTTTTCATAGGTAGCCTCCATCAGTGACGGATTTTGTTTGATGACCGTGTGCGATATCGCAAGTATCGGTGACGGTTAATTTTGATAACCCATGTGTATCAGTACCGAGCTCGACCTAAATGCTCCAGTTCGAGCACGCGGGAACGGTGCCTTGTTGTAAGGGCGGGAGGGGTGGCGCACGGCGGCTAATTGGAGTGGCGGCGGGCGGCAGCTGCGACGGTGGAGGCAGTGGCGGGCCGGGGCCAGGGCGGCTGTATGTGAGCTCTGCTAACAAAGACAGAGTATGCGTATAATCCGCACATCAAGTCGTCCTTCGGTTAATTTTTATGTCAGATATTCTGCATGCAGTGCTAGCAAAATCATGCCATGTAGTTTTCCTGTTGTTTGAAATCCTGTAGATGGATCGAGGTTGGATGTCCGAGAGTCGTACAAGTCGAGTATATATCAGTGGCGTCGTTGGTTTCATGAAAGTCGCCGAGGTAGACATGAGGAACAAGGGAGAACTGCTGATTTTCTGTCCATGTGTTGAATGTGAAAACTCTAGACTGTGGGAGGACCCAAGAGTGATCGAAGAACATTTGTTTCGGAGGGGTTTCAAGGCGGGATATACATGTTGGACCAAGCACGGTGAAGAGCTGGTCATGCACGTAGAAAACGAAGATGGTGATCATCATATGCCAAACCCATATGATGGGCAGCCAGATGGCGACGATTGCGATTCCGATGGCGATGATACTGCTATTCCAAATCTGTAACAAATGATTCATGATTTTGAGAGCAACCATGATGATGCAGAATACAGGAAATTCATGGGCTTGATGGAAGACGCCAAGAGACCATTGTATCCAAACTGCAAGGCAAAGCATTCCAAGTTGTCAGCGACACTTGACCTCTTGAGATTGAAGGCAGCAAGCGGATGGTCGGACACGAGCTTCACAAAGATGTTGGGTCTTTTTGCAGACATGCTTCCAGATGAAAATAAGTTGCCAAAAAACATCTACGAAGCCAAAAATGTGATTTGCCCCATGGGACTAGAAGTACAGAAGATACATGCATGTAAGAATGACTGTATGCTTTATCGCAATGAGTACAAAGATTTGCGTTCATGTCCGATATGCAAAGCTCCTCGATACAACCGTAAGTTTGCAAAAGACAAAGACAAGGCCGATGATGAGATTAAGACGGGAGTCCCTAATAAGGTTGTGTGGTACTTGCCTGTAATTTCTCGGTTGAAGCGTTTGTTTGCAAACCCGAATGAAGCAAAGCTGATGCGTTGGCATGCGGAGGGACGTAAGAATGATGGAAAGATGAGACACCCGGCTGATGCTGCCCAGTGGAGAATAATCAATGCGAAGTACCCAACCTTTGGCGATGACCCAAGGAATGTAAGATTCGCAATGAGTACAGATGGAATGAATCCATTTGGCAGCATGAGCAGCAGACACAGCACTTGGCCTGTGCTTCTGTGTATGTACAACCTTCCTCCTTGGCTGTGCATGAAGAAGAAGTACATCATGATGTCGATGCTTATCAAAGGGCCAAAGCAACCTAGAAATGACATCGACGTTTACTTCAGGCTGCTGGTGGAAGAACTACAAACATTGTGGAAAGAGAAAGGGGTAAGGGCATGGGATGCATACAGGAAGGAGTCATTCGATCTCCATGCACTGTTACTCCTTACCATCTAGGATTATCTAGCACTTACTAATGCTTCGGGGCAGAGTACAAAGGGAGCCAAAGCATGTGTCACATGCATAGATGATACCGCGAGTGTCTGGTTTCCGTTCTCGCGCAAAACCGTATACATGCATCATCGGAGGTTCTTGAGAAGAAATCACCCTTACCGTAACATGAAAGAACAATTTGACGGTAATACAGAAAGAGGCGCGAAACCAAGGCCTTTTACCGGCAAAGAGATCAGTGAGATGGTAAAGGATGTGAATGTCGTGCTTGGCAAGGGACATAAACGCCCCCGTGAGAAGAGCGTGTGGAAGGAAAAATCAGTTTTCTGGGACTTACCTTATTGGAAGGACGTAGATGTATGTCACTGCATCAATGTCATGCACGTCGAGAAGAACGTGTGTGACAGTGTTCTTAGTACGTTACTGAACATGAAAGACAAAACGAAGGATGGCATCAAGTCACGAATGGATATGGTCCATTTGGGCATCAAACCAGAGTTAGCTCCAGTAAAGAAAGATAAGGGCCAGACGTATCTCCCACCTGCCTGCTACACTTTATCCAAGAAGGAAATAGTAGAGTTCTTGGGCTTCTTGTATAGTGTCAAAGTCCCCTCTGGTCATTGCGCAAACATCAGGAGTCTTGTTTCAATGGAAGACAAGAAACTAATTGGCATGAAGTCACACGATTACCATGTAATGATGACACAGATGCTCCCGGTGGCAATCAGAAATATTCTGCCCACAAAAGTTTGAGAGGCGATCATGAGGCTTTGTGATTTCTTCAACTCGATATCTCAGAAGGTCATGGATCCCGATACACTGGATGATCTGCAAGAGGAGGTTGTGAGGACTCTATGCCAGCTTGAGATGTTCTTCCCGCCCTCGTTCTTCGATGTCATGGTTCATCTCGTTACACACCTTGTGTACGAGATAAAGATGTGCGGGCCTGTGTTCCTATGCAGCATGTACCCGTTCGAGCGGTTCATGGGAATATTGAAGCACTATGTTCGGAATCGGTATCGACCCGAGGCCAATATCGTAGAAGGATATACCTCGGAGGAGGTGGTTGAGTTTTGCACCGATTACATGCACAACTCACAGCCTATTGGTGTGCCCAGGTCTCGCCATGAGGGAAGGCTATCTGGAAAAGGCACTGTTGGAAAAGAAGTCAACTGGAAGGATACTCATCTATTTGACATTGCACATTTTACAGTCTTGCAGCACATGACAATAGTTTCCCCTTATATAGAAGAACACGTGAACAAGCTACGGCAAGAGTTCCCAAAATTGCCATACAGTCGGATCTTGAACAAGCACAACAAGACATTCAGCCAATGGTTGCAGAACCGTATCGTAGACGGGCTGACAGATGACACGCTAACATGGTTGGCCAAAGGGCCAGCATTTACAGTTCATAGTTGGCAAGCGTACGACATGAATGGGTACATGTTCTACACGAAGGATCGAGATGAGAAGACCACATTGCAGAATAGCTCTGTCCGAGTAGAAGCCATAGATACAGATAGACATAAGGAATTTTACTACGGGATCATAGAGGAGATTTGGGAGCTTGACTACGTCACATTCTGGATTCCATTGTTGAAGTGCAAATGGGTCGATCTTAGACATGTCAAAGTCGACAACTACGGCTCGACTTATATCAACCTCAGCAAACTGGGATACGTAAATGAACCCTTCATTTTAGCCTCCCAAGCTACCCAAATTTTCTATGTGAAAGACCTCACACATAAGAACTGCCATGCAGTGATGCATGGAAAAAGGAGGATCGTAGGAGTTGAGAATGTTGTCGACGAGGATGAATACAATCAATTCGATAACTTGCCACCTATTGGAGAACGCATAAGAATCGACAAGCAAGACCAAGGGGAAACTTGCTACTACCTACCCCAAGATCATTCCGATGGGCTAGTATACAAAGGAAATCATGTAGTGGATTCATGATTTATTTTGAATCTGATACTCATTTTGAATATATTATCGGTTGAAGTTAGCAAATTATGTTTCAAAAAGTCATCGCAGAATTTTTAAATCTGATACTCATTTTGAATATGCAATCGGTTGAAGTTAGTAAATTATCTTGTGGAGTCATTGCAGAATTTTGATTCTGATATTCATTTCGAATACGTACGCAATCGGTTACAGGAGTCACATCGCACACGGTGAAGACCACAAGCCCGTGTGCGATGTGAATACATCGCAAACGGTGAACTCCTATAGCCCATGTGCGACGTGACCTACATCGCACACGGTGAATACCTTAAGCCCGTGTGCGACGTGGTCTGGGTCACATCGCACACGGTCAGAAGCTGGAACCCGTATGCGATGTGCCCCACATCGCACACGGGCAGAGCGTCTGATCGTGTGCTATGTGATTTGCAACCAGAAAGTAGACATTTCGAACGCAGATTATCAAGACATTTCCAACACAAATTAACAAGACATTTTCAACATAGATTAACAAGACATTTCCAACATCGATTAACAAGACATTTCCAACACCGATTAACAAGATATTTCCAACACCGATTAACCAGACATTACATAACAAAAGGCCTCTTCCGGATGTTGTGAAGAGGAAACATTACGTTGCATAACAAAAGCCTAGTATACACATGATGTACTAGGGAAACAAAAGCCTAACAAAAGCAAAGGAAAATAAAAACTATCTAAATCGACTCCAGCGGTAGATCTTCATCCACAGGGTCAGGCGTCAGAGCGGCGACATTAGCAACTATGTAGAAGCTCACCATCTTGGCACCCCACCGGAAGCACTTCGCGTGGAGGCGCTAGACGATTTTTTTTGTTCCTGCAGCGGATGAGGATACGCCCTGGCTGTTGGTGAGCTTCGAGGAGAAATCCGAGGTGCCGTGGAAACTTCTTTTCCAGGATACACCGGACGGCGTACGCACAGAGAAGGGTGTCGTCGGTGGGTCCAAACTCGACCAACTCCAGTGCCCTGACAGTGGCGCAGATAGCCATGGTCATCTGCACGCGGTCCTCGTGGATGGGCGACTCCTCGCGCTTCCGCTTCACCGAAGAGCTTCCTACAGCGGCCAATGTGAACAAGAAGATCGAGGAGGTGGCTAGAGGTGGCGGTTGGAGGAATGAAGAACGGAGCAGGAGGCCCGGCTTATAGGAATGAAGATGGGAAACCGAAGAGGCGGCAGTTTATAGGGGCGACTCTTCGTGCTGCGGGCCGCGATCACATCGCACACGGTTGAGTCGACCAAACCCCGTGTGCGATGTGGGTCACATCGCACACGGGTAGATAAATCTGTCCATGTGCGATGTGACTCACATCGCACACGGGTATCCAAATCTGCCCGTGTGCGATGTGATCCACATCGCACACGGACATTACCGGTTACCCGTATGTGAGCACTTCGCAGACGGTTAATAGTAAGGACCCGTGTGCGATGTGGGTCACATCGCACACGGGCTTTGGTACGTGACCTTGTGCGATGGCAGGCCTGGGCATAAGTAGTAACTAGGTCATCCCGTCCCTTCACCAAAACATTTCGGCTTCGCGCGCGCGCCGCCTCGCCCGAATTTCCGTCGCCTCCGGCTCCCCGAGCGCCACCTTGACATCTCCAGTCGCCGCCTCCCTGTGGCCGAGTCCCCGAGCGCCGCCTCCCGGTTCCCGACCGCCTCGGCATCTCCGATCGCCGCCTTTCCTCGACGCGCTCCCCCGACAGGTTAGGGTTCTCCGTGTCCTCACAACGAGTAGCAAGTTAGGGCTATATAAATGCGTATATTCCAGTGCTGCTTGTTAATATTTGCGTGCAGATGATTATTTGTGCCCGCAGTACTTTTACTTCTTGTTATTTCTACCATTATCATCCTGTTGATTAGCTATGACGTCCGGTAATGAATCGCTGGACTTTTTTGCGAGAGAGATCGAAGAGAACTCATCATCACAGCCGGAAGGGACCAGCACTGATCAAGCAGAAACCCTATCAGTTGTGAAGAAGGGAAGAGGAATCAGAAAATCAAGCAAAAAGCCCCAAGGAGTATGGCAAGTGGAGGCCATCGACGACAGAACCGGAGCTCCTACCGAACCAGAGAAAACGGAGAGGAAGTTTCGAACCATGTGCGGGGCGGTGGTAAGGGAAAGGGTCCCCATTCACTTCGAGGATTCGACAAAGGTAAGTAAGGACCTGCGCGAGGCCATAGTGCTAGAGATAATGCAACACTTCAGGGTGCCAGATCAATGGAAAACGCAGGTGAAAGAATGTGCCCTCTCGAAGGCAAAGGATGCTTTTCGGAATTTTAAGTACGTGTTGCACAAAAAGTTTATGAAGCAGAATAAGGATCCCTTCGAAAAGTATCCACACATTCTACCCGAGCAGTGGGCCAGATTTGTGGAGATGCGGCGAATGCCCGAATTTGAAGCCAAGAATGAGGCAGGCAGGGCTCTAATTGCGAAGAACAAACACCCCCATAGAATGGGGGTCAAAGGATACTATGGGAAGCGGAAGATTTGGGACAGGGAGGACGAGAACCGACGCCTTTGGGGAAGCGATGTGCCTTTTCCTGATGTTGCGGCAGATCGGGCAAGAGACTTCCTGAGAGCGAGGTCTACTACCGATTCCTCAGGTCAGGTTGTGTTACCCAACCCAGCAGACCAGGAAGTGTACCAATCTATGGTAAGAGCGACTACCTCATTCAGTCGTCGGTCTATATTTACGACAATGCTTACGTACCTACTAATTATAGGTTTTTATTTGCAGAGAGAGCTAAGCGTCTAGGCTTCGCAAGGCTCGTTTCAGCCTCAAGGGTGCAATGACATTCTCACGGCCGCTTTGGGAACCAAGGAGCCCTTGGGTCGTTGAAGGGCGATCGGGACCAATGTCGCCCGTAGGAAGGCCTTCCCTCAAGACGCGGAGGAGATGCATTCGAGGAAAAGGGCAAGAGTGGAGCAGAAAAAAGAACAGATGAAACAAGAGCTGCTCGCCCAATTTGCGGACATGATGGAGGAAAGGCTTGCAAAAGAAAGAGCTGTGTGGGAGGAGACGTACAGATCACAAGCGGTTGAAGCTGCTGCACACCCAAGCCCCGGTGCACGCAGGAGTAGCTGTGCATCCCCGATGGGGTTGAAGGCCATGAGGAAACAGCCAAGTCTCCTATCGATGACATCACAGGGCCGACGAAGTGCAAGCTACAAGTGCCAACAGCGCACATGGCTTTTCCGTTGGTGGCAGCTAGCGGGTTGGTTCATCCACCGGCTGAGGGAGCTACCGTGCACGGTGTACCGATACAGCCAGGGTTCGCAAGGTGCACCGTCGATAAAGTCGAGCCTGGTTTCCAGAGCCTCCCGCTATTCCATGTAAGCCAGGATGCCGAACTCCAGAACTTGGGACAGGCGGAGATGTCCTTCGTCCAGTGGCCGAAGAAGGACATAGTCCTTGTGCCCTTCACATCGGCACCGCCTCCTGCTTCCCCACCATTGCCTGCTGAATCTGAGCCGCTCTTCGCAGCACATCCCGTCATGAGCACGCGGTCTGAGCCGCCTTCGTGCCCACCAGCTCAAGAGTCACCCAAGCAAGGGCTGGTGCTTCCGACACCACAAAATCTTGACTTACCGCCACCGCCCCCACCAGTGAAGGCTAAAAGTACGAGATCAGTGCCGCTGAAGGGCACGGGCAAGGGACAAGGCAAGGCAAAGGGCCAGGGCAAGGGCAAGGGCCAAGGCAAGGCCAAGGAGCTGGGGATGACGGACGAAGAATTGAACCGATTGTTCCCCCCAGCAGAGCTCACACGCAAGTATGTCAAAGGAGAGCCATTGCTACTCCCCAAAGACCTGTCGGTGGCAGGTATGTTTTGCAGAATACTACATGACCACTATATGAAACTATGTAAAGCCGGTGAGTCGAGCATTCCGGTGTGGTTTAAGAAGGAGCATTTCCTTCATGATTTAGATAATTGTTGCACGGTGGGCTTCGAGGACTTGTTTCTCCTCTTCAATCTGGGTGACCTTGATGCCTCCCTCATGAGATGCTTCACATTGTAAGTATTTTATAAGGAATTCCACATTCTGGCAACTCTCTTTTATTTCGTAAATGATAACTCCTTTCTTTCGTATGCTTAGGCACATGATCACCGAATGCAAGGCTCGGAAACAACCGGTGGGCTTCTTGGACCCACAGTTGGTCTCGAAGCAACAAATCGACGGGAATAAGGAAAGGGTCTTTAATTATGTTGTCCACGCGTTGACGGCTCAACAGGACAAAGAGTTCATTCTCCTTCCATACAACCAGAAGTATGTATGTTTTTATACATTAGCTATACCTCTATTGTCATCGTTCCACACGGGTTGTGATATCTTTTTTTGCAGCCACCATTGGATCTTAATTATCATCGTACCTAAATGGAGCAAAGCCGTCCACCTTGATTCCCTCCAAGCGGCACATTACGACTACTCGGTGGTAAGGGAATTCTTGGATAGTGCTTTCGCCGAGTACATCAAGCTTGGAGGGAGGTGCTCACCAAAGGGAGACCCGGCGGGCTTGGAACACGGAGACGACGACTTGGTGGAGGTAACAATTGGTACAACATTCCTCCTAAGTGCTAAGTAATGCTAATTGATACCCTAATTGATGCCGTAATTTCTCAACAACTTTTCAGTGTAACCAACAGCCAGAAGGAACCAACCTTTGTGCATTTTATGTTTGTAAGCAAATGATGAGGGTTGTTCCGAGTTCGAAGACAAAAGGCACTGCTGGCCTCCCTACGGTTAGTACTATCTGTGAGATTCAAGCTTTTACTTTTTACCTATATGCACCTTGTCGGAGTATTATTCCGGCAATACTAACTATGGGGCGGTGTACGAGTAGCAGATCTAGATGGGTGCATACGGGACACAGAGTTTAGACAGGTTCGGGCCCTCGAGAAGAGGTAATACCCTACGTCCTGTGTTTGGTGGCTAGTATTGATATATCCCGTATGAGGGTATGAGTCTATGCCTATGATCAGATGATCTGAGAGCTCTATCTTTTTGTCTACCTATCCGGGGATCCCTACCCGGCCTTATATAGGCGGCCGGGATAGAGTTACAAGAATCCGAATCGGCTTACACATATGTTTCCTAATCGGTTACAACTACCACCCGGGATTCCGGGCAGGTACGTGTCCATGTCTTGTACTCCAAGTCGATGATGCACCCCCGTGTTGTAGTTGGACTCTGAGTAGTCGGTCTGGCCCACCCTATGCCCGAGTGGCCAGTTTTGTCCTCCTTGACGATACCCGGGTGCTATGTCATCGTCAGTAGCCCCCGAGCCTTCGGCCGACTGGATTAGTCGGGCGGAGGCTCCTTGTCTTGTTATAGATTTCACTCTGGGGGCACGAACAGTGCACCCAGAGGGTGTAGCCCCCGAGCCTCCACTCGGTTCGTGGAACCGAGCGGAGGGTTTTTATGATTCCCGAGTAGCTGATTTTTGTCTTGGTTACGCCAAGTGCTTTTGCCCTCTCCCCTAGGCAGGCTTCCCGAGTGGCATCCGCCTGAGCGGGCCTCGTCATCACTTGCGGGGAGAATGTGAGGGACTTTAGAACTTCATGAGCCCCGACTGAATTCCTGAGTGGTATCTGGTGTCCCGAGCGGCTCAGGTCCAACTAGTGTCCCTCTGGGGGAATGCCCTCGGAATTCACGTCAAAACTAGAATACAGGCTGCAGTGCTTCGATCCCGGGTTGTTCGGTGTCTGTCTAGAGCAGTCGGACAGAGGTTCTTTGTTGTAGATTTCATTCTGGGGGCACGAACAGTGCACCCAGAGGGTGTAGCCCCCGAGCCTCCACTCGGTTCGTGGAACCGAGCGGAGGGTCTTGATGATTTTCTCGAGGCTGATGGAGGAGGAGGAGGTCCATGCTGCAGCGAAACGCCTTCGCCAACCGCGCTAACCTGTGGAAGTAGGAATAAAATACATGAACCGTTCGCAAATGCATGTTAAGTACTCGGGAAGTCTGAGTGTGACTTTGCATGTTTTGGTGAACTTGTGTCATGTTTATTAATCTCTTCTTTCGTAAAGATTCGTTCATGTGTAAGTTAGCCCTTTGTGTGTGCTCTTGCCGACCCGTCGTATCCCCCATTGCGTTGAGATTAGCCGTGGGCTGTTTCCCGTATAGCGTAGGGTTGTGGCGTAGACCGGCGATCGAAGACGAAGAGTTAACGCCGGGCTGTTTACACAGTACTAAAATAATTGTTGAAAGAGAGGAGCCCGAGTGCGTTTAGGCGCACCCAGTGTGGTGTAGCCCTCCCGAGTGTCCGCTATGTGTAGCCGTGGGCATTTCATAGCAGGTCAGTCGAGAAAGCCTGAAGGTTACTCGGATGGAGCAAAGAAATATTTATTCACTTATTCATAATTAAAATACGGAAGTACAAAGCTTAAGCATAGAAACGACTTAGCTGTTCAATGTTCCAAGCGTTGGTGACGAGATTGCCGTTTTTATCCTTCAGTCGGTAAGCCCCCGGGCGTAGTCGGGCGGCAACGTATGACGCATCCGAGTCCACCATGAAGTCCTCCCGAGAAGGATTATGGCTTCCCAAACTCTTGAAGCCGTCCGAATCGTAGTCGAGGACAGGTAGAAGGGACTCGATCGTACCAACCAGCCGGGATCTCTATTCGACGGGTGAAGACCCGTTCCCGAGCAGTAGATCCGATTCGAGCGCGATCAGGTTGTTGGAGTTGACCGCCGAAGTAGTCAACTCGGATGAGGTTCCGAGCACTAAAGACGATGAAGCCCCAGGCAACTGGCTGAAAGCCGAGTCGCCGAGGTGGAGCTTGCCGAGCAAGTCGACGATGAAGCCGGCAACAAAGCCCCCGGGCAACTGGCTAGAAACCGAGTCGTAGAGGTAGAGCCTGTTGAGCAAGTCGGCATTGGAGTCGGCGATGAAACCCCCGGGCAACTGGCTGGAAGCCGAGTCGCCGAGGTAGAGCCTGTTGAGCAAGTCGGCGATGAAGTCGGCAATGAAGGCCCCGGGCAACTGGCTGGAAGCCGAGTCACCGAGGTAGAGCCTGCCGAGAGATGAAGTCGAGCTTTTCGAATCGGAGAGCTTATCCTAGAGTGGCGGCGGAGGTCCGGGGGTCGAAGCTCATGACCTGGCCCGGAACAAAGTCACCGTCGTTGTTGAAGAAACCCATCTGGATCTGTTCAGATGGATCTACGCGCACAGCCCCTACCTGGCGCGCCAACTGTCGGAGTATTATTCCGGCAATACTAACTATGGGGCGGTGTACGAGTAGCAGATCTAGATGGGTGCATACGGGACACAGAGTTTAGACAGGTTCGGGCCCTCGAGAAGAGGTAATACCCTACGTCCTGTGTTTGGTGGCTAGTATTGATATATCCCGTATGAGGGTATGAGTCTATGCCTATGATCAGATGATCTGAGAGCTCTATCTTTTTGTCTACCTATCCGGGGATCCCTACCCGGCCTTATATAGGCAGCCGGGATAGAGTTACAAGAGTCCGAATCGGCTTACACATATGTTTCCTAATCGGTTACAACTACCACCCGGGATTCCGGGCAGGTACGTGTCCATGTCTTGTACTCCAAGTCGATGATGCACCCCCGTGTTGTAGTCGGACTCTGAGTAGTCGGTCTGGCCCACCCTATGCCCGAGTGGCCAGTTTTGTCCTCCTTGACGATACCCGGGTGCTATGTCATCGTCACACCTAAATCTGAATTTAATTACTTCGTGCAGATTTTGAGTTCGATGGATAAAGAACCGTTGAGTGAAGCCGATATTGTCGAAGTTAGAGGACAGTTTGCCTACTTCTTCCTCACGCATGTCATATCGGAAAAGGGACAATTCAGATCACCTAGATTGTGAGGTATTTATTTTCTTTCTGTTGGCTGTCAACATTGTCAGATTCAAACTTGTAGGAATATTGGCTGTGAACTCCTATTTATGTAGCTATGAATGGGTCAACTCATATTCAATTGATTCAATTTGCTTATATGTCGGCTGTGAAATATATGTGATCTCTGTTTTATTTGTGTTTGGATCAAATCCGTGTATTTGCCTGATGGATGAAATTTGCGTATATATGTGGCTGATTAATGAATTCTGTGAATGTGGCCGATGAATTCTGTGAAATGATATTGTTGGCTGAGATTTCCAATTGTCGTTACTGTTGCATTCCCAGCATCGCACACGGTTCGGCAGCCCGAATCGTGGGCGATGTGCTCATCAACGCACACGGTCCGGAGCATCTGACCGTGTGTGATGTGGTACATCATCGCACACGGTCCCGCCCGTGTGTGATGTTGAACAGTCATCGCCCACGGTTAAGAGCCAATAACCGTGTGCGATGTGACCAAATATCACACACGATTCTGATAATACAACGTGGGTACTTATCGCACACGGGCCGTATTCTCGCACCGTGTGCGATGTGTCGCTTCATCGCACACGGTTCATACTATGGACCCGTGTGCAATGTGCCCAATCATCGCACACGGTTCGGAGAGCTGACCGTGTGCGATGTGGCTACTTATCGCACATGGGCCTTCCTGAAAAGCCATGTGCGATGTGCGTATCATCGCATACGGCGCTGGACCCATGTGCAATGTGCCCCCCACATCGCTGACCAGCCCGTGCATACGGGCTGGAAAACCGTATGCGATGAGCTTTTTTAACCGTGTGTGATAAGCTTTTCTGTGCTAGTGAGTGATGGCAGGTAGGGTCTCTTCTTTTCTCGAGCAAGTTTAATATTCTTGTTGTATCCTATCAATTGATCAAAGTCAAACCGGGATTATGTCAGTCATTAGTCATCTACTTAATTTGGATAGGGGGTGCTCTTTTCACTACAGATAGGCACTTGCAGCTTGTCCTGACTTGGCTATTTCTTCGTGGAACAGTTCATGGGACAAATCACACATATGTATGATGACCTTATCGTTGCCAAATTAACAAAAAATAATCTAGTGGGTTTATGTTAATCTCGAGGAATCCAACGATAGCTTGGACCTACACTACTACAGAATGAGTCATCATAGATCCCTCGTCGCAGACAGTTTTTGTGTGATGAATTATATCACATGTGGTTCGCAAGAAGACCCGTCTAAGTTAACACCCAACGATGTGAACTGCCTATGATGACTAGGTACTGTAGCGGTTTTTTGCTAAAAACTGCCTGCAATATCGGGTTAGCATACGGCAGACTGTTTTCAATAAGAACCACCTGTGATGAGGGGCATATTGCAAGCAATTTTATTTGAAAACCGCATGTGATAAGAAGCTCATTTATTACCCAGATCAAAGCCTTGTCTTAAATTTTTAGTTCTTACAATTGCCTCGCCTCGGTCGTGTAGATGCACCTAATTTAAATGTAGTTTCCTTAGGGGAGTTTAGCTTAGTGCCATCAAACACTACTACAGAAAAGGTGACCACTGACGGGGGAGGGTCTATCAGAAACATATCGTCAGTGGTGAGTGCAATAACACTGACGGGCCACAGGCCCGTCAGTTGTGACTAACTATGACTAACGGGCGCGCGTTAGCCGTCAGTGATGTTTCATTAGTGGTGACCTATTCATCCACTAGGAAATATTTACCACTGACGGTGACCTATTACACGCCCGCCAGTGGTCATACTTAGTTCTGACAGTATCTAGGAGAGCGTCCGTTAGTGTTGTGTTATTAGTGGTGACGACAGTAAGTCACGCTAATGGCAGTGATTAAGTGCCCGTCAGTGGTGACTTATTAGCACCCTGCTGGAAGCTGCTTTACTGGCTAGCCTCAGGACTTGCTAGCCATGCCCTCTGAAAAACCTAGCTGCACAGCCTCTCAGCAGCCCCGGTTGCGAGGCATAAGCACACATGTATTTCACACACATCATCATATACACATCTGAGCACATATATTTCACATTGGAACCAATAATATTTGACAAGTCTAGAATCCAAAATCACTACAAACAAAACTATGGCTGAGAGACAACAGTTTTTTGGGGCAGTTGGATGCTGGCATAAAATTCACCGCTTGGCTATAAGACATATTGGTTGAGAAACCATGTAAAGGTATGCCTAATGCGGTCTTGTTCTTGTCTGTCATCATAGTTCTCTAAAAAGATCTTAAAATCTAGTAAATTAATTAAAAATATTAATTTCATATGGATATAAACTAAGTAACTGGGTAGTTCATAAAGATTTAGATCATACCTTTCTAAGCAAGTTGGGTTCTATTGTTTGATGAGAGCGTCCATGTGGGTGCAAACGTAGAACCAACATGTCAAGCTATTATCCGACTATTGCTTGCACGGGAAATTAAACTTGTGGATGAGTTTTTTTGTTCCCCCTTTTCCTTGCTTGCAACGAGCTCCTCCTCCCTGTGCCTTAAAGATGAGGAAAGCTCCATCGATGCACTCCCGGATGTCGGTGAAGTCACTTTGCGGTAAGGGCTTTTTGCGGATCTTGGAATCACGTAAAAGACCTTGTTCCAAGGTACAACGATCACCACAAGGGTCCAATGGTCACTGCATATGCGTCATCATAGCCACGGATGAGATATAAACACGTAGCTAAGTTCATAAAAAAGAAAATACACACAACATTAGAGAACTTACGGGGGTTGTACGCAAAGAGTATGTAGTCCTTGTCCTTCTGGCCGACCCATGCCTTCGCAGTAAACTGCGTTATAGACTCTTTATCGTGCTTCAACTGTAAATGGTGCAAGATAACGAGATCGATAATCCAATGCCCGCTTGCAAGCACTTGGCCTCTAGGGCCTCAAAAGTGTCCATACTCTCATCAGGTTAGTGTCGAGTCTTTAGAGGTTATAGAGAGAGAACAAGTCTTCGAAGTTGACATCAAATGTAGGATTACCAAACTCTCGAAAGAAATGGTAAGATTCTGGCACTTGGAGCTTGATGTACCCCACATATCGAGCCGAGTAATTTGAATCTACCATGTACAAGTGATGAAGTTCTCTTGCATCTGGAGACAGTCTCTATAGTTTAGACTCGGTGAGAAGTGGCTGACCAGAAGTGTATGTCCAATCCCTTTGTGCAGGTGCCGGAGTTGACACAAAGGACAAGGCCTTACTGGCGCTATCATCGTCCCCTATTCTTTTGTTGCCGCCCCCATTTCGTATCTCTTTTCTTCGGAGCCTTGGCAACCGCAGTTGGATCACTGCGTGACGACATGAGAGGTATTGTGTCCTTAAGCGTAGGACCGGTCAGTGCTTCCTTCATTGCTTCATGTAGTGTAGCAGGAGATAGAGTCTTCAAGTCTTGCGTGATGATGGGCTCCTCTGGCACTTGGGCCTGCACTTGCAAGGCCGGGTCTTGTTTATTCTTGGAGTGCATTTCTTTATTTAGCGGATCCACTACCTTCGGGGCCTCATCGGGCGTGGCATCCTAGAGGACATCGTCATTGGCGTCCGGCTCAAACAAAAGATGAGTTTGGCTCAGGCCCAAAGGTAACAATGTGTGAATAGAGGCAATAGGTGACGACAGGCCTGATGCAGTGCGGTTGCCCGGAGATGTGCGAATAAAGGCCGGACTGTCCCCTTTTAGAATAATTTGAGCCTTCGGCCACATGATGAACTCGTGTAAGTACAGTCCTAGCGTAGTGGCATCCTTTTCAGGGAGGATAGGGACTACCATGCCATTAAACTGGGGAACTACAGAGTCCACATGTACCCTCGCCATGCATTGTGGTATAAGATGATGGTGTGTGAGTGCCCCGATGAAGCGGGATGCACTTAGCTAGCCACAATGGGTCATTCTTGGCCGGCCACCTCCGGTGACCCATTTAGACAATTTTTTTCAAGTTCTTTAAGAACTGACTCACTGTTTCTTCTTGGCAAGTGACACATGCTTCGTGGAATTTGACAGCCTGGTCAGTTGAGTTTCCGTACGCAGGATAATCATTGACGGTTGTGAACAACAAAGCATGTAGCTGGAAGTTCTCTTTTTTGTCAGCGTCCAAGAACTCTGCCCCTTCGTGCTAAAGTGTTTCTAGTTCTTTTTTCATTAGTTGTATGTACACATCAATATCATTTCCAGGTTGCTTAGGTCCTTGAATGAGAACAAATAAGTGTATGTACTTCTGCTTCATGCACAACCATGGAGGAAGTTTGTAAATCCAGAGAAGCACAAGCCATGTGTTGTGTTTGCTTCTCATGTTACCAAATGGATGATTCCGTCCGTACTTATACCGAAACTTATGTTCCTCGCCTCCACACAAAAACCAGAAAATTCCCTGTCGATGGTCCTTCATTGGCATGCATCCTCATGGTATTTTTGAAAGAGCATCTAGGCCCCTAAATGGTTTTGATGGTTAATGGCAACCTAAACTGAAATCTAATGTTTACAATGAGTGTAAGCAGGATAAGTAGGTTCTGTGAAAAAGGATTCATCCAGGAAAGGATGACCACCCAACCAAAAGTACAAAGGTGATTTCCAGGACAAGGAGATAGCTGCGCTAGGCAGCTGTACCATAGCTGTGAAGAAGCCGGTGCTGTGCAATGAGTTGCAAGCAATGTGATGATGGTTTGATGCGTCAAGGGCCGTGACTACAGTGGGTGGAAGCTGAAACTTAGGTTTGCTAGTTTTCTTGAGTCCTTAGGAAACACCTGTACTATCAAGAGGGATGAAGTAGCAATGATTTTTGGATCTTCTTTTGCTCAATGCTCAGAGTGTTGGACAGCAGCACTGATGCCTTGAGGTCAGTGGCCCTGTAACAATAGTTTTGCACAAGTGTGAAATTAGAATTGTGCTGGCACACTGCTGTGCTAGCTTCCTAAAACCTTAGAGCCAAAGTTACCTGTGTGGCACAGCTATGTCAAAGGTGAACAACCGGTCTATGACTCAGGTACATCACTGTGCCAGGGGAGAGCTTGTAAATGCTAATCGAACTGCATTGCTATAGTCTATCTGCCGAGTCAGAAGACTGTTGGAGGTTCTCTCCTGAGTAGGCATCAGAGTTAGTGTGTACGCTAAGGGCATGTAATGTGCTAGGACCGGGCTGAGTAGTGAGGCTACGTCAGTTAGGATTTCACCTGTGTCAGCCTCCGGTGACACAGGTGTCGGTGCCTGAGCCGGTTACCATTGTGCGTTGTGATTAGCTGTGTCACCGGTGAGTCACTTAATCCTACGTGGCATGAGTGTAACGGTCAGGTGCATGTGGACTCTATATATTGGGGACCAGGGGAGGTCTTAGACCTCAACCTTTGCAAAAAGCTCTGCAATCCATTTTGACCATTGCAAACCTCTTTTCTCTTGAACAGAAGCAAAACTTCCTAAGTCTTAGTTCAAGTGAGAGTTAGAGCTTTGAGCTGAGAGCACTGATTCCTCCAAGAGTTATTGTTGCAGATTCTTTCTTGGAGTGTCTACTCCTAGACAGGCATGGGAGTTGCTGTGACTACCCAAGCTTGTGTGGGCTAGTACAGTAGTCTGTGAAGGTGATCTAAGGTCTACCTGCCGCAAGGCGAAATGACTTCCACAAGCAAGAGAAAGAGACCTGAAACTCAGGTACTCGGAGAACAAGCACGATTCAGTGCTGGCCATCTCTTCGGAGTAGCCTCTCCAACGGAGACGTACCATCTCTGAAAAGAGTGGGAACTTTGGTGAAAAATCCCCTGTCTCTCTGAGTACTTTCTTTTTTGTACTTACTTGCTCATTTGATTTGCATGCTTGTGAGATCCACTGTTATATATGACCTAGCTGCAATCCTATCTCATTGTCTGTGTTAATCTAGCTGTGTCACAGTTGCGTTATTGCTTATCTCATATCTGTGCCAGTTGCCTGTTACACAACTATCTGTCATATACATCTGCTTAGGGTTATCAGCTTATCTGTGTTAGCCACCTGTGTAACAGCTGTGTGTTAATTTACATATCAAATACTGCCTGAGTAGTTGACCTGTTACACAGCTAGCAAAACCCTTCAACCAGTTAAGTCCTTAAACTTGATAAACTGAAATAATTGTTTAAAATTGATTAGCCTCCTATTCACCCCCCTAGTCGGTACCTACGATCCTTTCAATCTTACCATTCCATCTTCCTTTCGCCCCTCTGAGTGCCAACGCATTAGCTTTGTCTCCTTCTTGTTTGCAAATAAACGCTTCAAATTGGGAATGGCTGGAAGGTACTAGCACACCTTTGTAGAGGCCCCTTCACTTCGTCCTTGTCCTTGTCATAATCGTGTTGATTTCTAGCCCGCTTGTACTGGGATATCTTGCACACAAGAGATACATGCAGGTCTGTGTACTCTTTTCGGTATATAATGCAATCGTTCACACATGCATGTAATTTTTGCACATCCAATCCAAGAGGGCAAATAACCTTATTGGCCTTGTAAGTGCTTGTAGGCAATAAGTTTCCCTCGGGAAGAACATCAGATAAGAGTACCAACAACCTTGTGAAGCCAGTGTCAACCCAGTTGTAGGTTGCCTTGAGCTTTAGAAGTTCAAGCGACACGGACAATCGCGTATTCTTCGGTTTGCAGCCGGCAAATAACGGTACTTCCGAGTCTTCCAACAATCCTAAGAACTTGTTGAACTCTCTGTCATCTTCAGGGTTAGCCATCTCTTTCATGCCATGCAGCATTTCATCCAAATCTCCCATCTGGTCAGCCATGTCCTCATCTAACGATTTCAAATCGGCTTCTTCTTCGACCACATCATGTCCGTCGTCAACGAATTCCACCCCTTTTTAAACATCCACTTCTACCCCTTCGCCAACAGCGACATCTACCTCTTCGCCGTGATATGTCCAATGAGTATAACCATCCGTGAAAACCCTTTGTCAGCAAGTGTAATTGCAACTCCCTTGTGGTCGGCAACATCTGCTCATTATTACATATGTGACATGGACAACACATCTCGCATTTTCTCTTGGTCACCATATCCTCTTAGGCGACTCAAAGAAACCCGTTCAAAGCATCGACAAAACTTTGGGTGGCACAATCCCCGTAAATCTAACTTTGATCCATCGAACATATGCTAATAATTCAAATGAGAGCACATAATTATTTAATTACCTATAGCTAACTAGCTATCATGTACATATTAATTAACTAGCACAAACTAGTTATCTTATTTTGGTCCCCTCCAAATAGAGTAGATCTACAAATTAGTGCCTCTCCTACTTCCTCTCTCTACAATTAATGTCTCTCTTACTTGCTCTCTATAATTAATGAACATGAGAGCACTAATTACGAAAGATCCAAACAAATACATACATGTAGGGAGAGCACTACTAACCTTTGACTAACCTCCAACTCAAAGATCCATAAAGACACTTCCAATCCAACTCACCCCTCTCACCAAATCGTCCCCAAATCGCCACTCTCTCTACCAGCCACAACTGAGAAACAAAATCGGGAAAGCCCTAGAAAACGGAAAGAAGAGGCATCTTTTATATTGTAGACAAATACCCTAGAATTGGGAAGTTAGTGCTGTATAGTCAGCGATGACAAGTCACATCCACCACTAACGGGTACAAACTTTACCATCAGAGGTAACTTGTAAGTGGTGACATCTATGCTGACCTGTAAGTGGTGACACTTTACCTTCGTCAGTACTGACTTTTCAGTGCTAACTACCCACGTACTCTTCTGACGGGTTCTGGAGTCACCCGTTGGTGGTGATCCGACCCTGCAGTCGATGTTGCTTCGGTTTCGCGCGCTCCATTAAAACCCAATAGTCTCTTGCGCTCGGCATGCCCCCTTTAAAACCCCGTTTCTACGTTGTGTACCCTTCGCTGTTCCTGATCTCACCTTCGCTCTCTCTCTCTCTCTCTCTCTCTCTCTCTCTCTCTCACGGTGCTAGCTAGCTCCAAGCTAACCTGCCGTCCCCGCCGCTTTGGACTTGCCTCCTTGTTCCTGGCCGTCGAGCTATTCATCCAAGGTCTCCTCCGATGGGCTGACATACTTCTTCTCGGAGATAGAGATCTCATCCAATGGACTGACCGACTTCTCCGAGGAGATGACAGCGTGGATGGACAACGGCTCTCCGCCACCGCCCGGCATGGAGGGTGAATAGGAGGAGGAAGAGGAGAGGGGGAGGACGAGGAGGAGGACGAGGAGGTAGAAGCCGAGGAGGAGGACGAGGAGGCAAAAGATGAGGAGGAAGATGACGACGAAGAAGAGGATGAGGAAGAGTAAGTGCAGGAGCCAGTGGAGGAGGTGGTCACCGACGAGGTGCCATCGGCACCGACGACTCTAGTGAGGAGGAGGCAGCGTGGTTCTACTACGACGAGGAGGAGTAAGACGAGGAGGAGGAGGAGGAGGATGACGACGACAACGGTGGCCATGTCAACAACGATGACGGCAGCCATGTCTCCGACAACTCCACGGCTCAGTTCAGGATCTACGGTGCCAAAGGCCTACCAAGCAAGAGGCGTAGGATAGCGTTGTTAGCTAGATTGCGTAGGATTTTTTTGTAATGCATGTAAAACTGGGAGATTTTGGTGAAATGTATTTGCATTAATATATTTCAACGTGAAGAATTTGCTGCACTTGATCGTGTTCTTGTCTCATGAACATCATTGATGTTTCATAAATTGTTTGATACATCATTGACGATCAAAGTTGAACCGTCGTTCATGTCAATAAACTCCACTGATGGGTCATGTATTGTTTATTACATCGCTGACCAGATCAGAAGTTAAAGCGTCATTCATGTGAATTCATACCACTGACAGGTAAGAGACTGAGCCGTCTGTGATAATCATCACAGATGGGTCATTTTGTGGACCATTAGTGGTACCATCTTGCGTGAAAAAATTCAACCGCTTGAACAAGTTATCACTGACGGGTATAGTTTCCGCCCGTCCGAGGTCTCATATCGGGACACAAACTTGAGCCTGTGGTAATATCACAACTGACGGGTCACCAGCTGCCCGTCAGAGGTATGTAGAACGTCTGACGGGTGTCAACTTGCCTGTCAATGTTGGCTGATCAGGGATGACCATACTTGTAGTAGTGAAATACATCTATGCTCCGATCGTTTTCTTTGGTGTCTTCCTCCACCTTCAGCGCTGCTTCATGGTGAGGCGATCGGCGTTGAAGCAAGTGCTTGAGAGTTTGCTCATGCCTGGTCTGAGTTGTGCTCCCATGGTAGTGCATATACTTTCCCTGCACTGCTCCCCTTCCAACACCCTTCCATTCCCTTCCCTAAATAAATCCCCTACTCCTTAGTTCATCTATCGACATTTCCTCTGCAAGATCCAATCGGCCGACAGTCTCTTTGTAGTGCTCCAAATCTGGTCTCTCGGTGGTCAAAGCAGGGCGAGCGAGGGCCCACACATGAGTTTAACTCCAATTGTTACAAAATCAGCCCCTTCGGAGGATCGATCTCATCGACGGATGACGTCTGTCCCGTAGCGTTAGATCGAGAAGCAATCAAACAAGAGAAGCCTACCGGGGCTATTATCGAACGCACCCCATCTCCATTACCTCAGACATCCATCGGCAGTCTGCCTCCGTGGACCGGCCGGTCTGACCGCCCCCTATGCGGCAGACTCCGTGCAATCCGAGTTTCGTACTCAAAAACGACTAACACTATCCACTAGTTAGACTCCAATTCCAATACGTAACCTATTTGTACACATATTCAACACAATATCAAATCAATGGCATTGGCTCTCCCTCGTGCTAGTAGTTGTGCTACTGTCTTATTCATGTGCTAGCACGAAGCTACACTCTGTCAGAGGTCTTGTTATATTAACCCCCTCTTCTGGAGGCCCATGGTTCGTGCCCTGGGTGGACAAGTGATGAAACTGACGATGACGCTCTGTTGGCTTCATGGTGATCACACCCCACTGGAGGGGCAGTTCTTCCTTAGCGGGTGCAAACACTCCACCAACAAATCTGGCGCTGATGAAGGTCTCTTCAACCTCCATGTTCCCATTATGTGGACGTGACATAGGCTTTTGGTCCTACTTCTTTTTCTTCATGCTGGAAGCGGTTAGAGTCTGCAGCTTGTCGCCAACAAGCGGCGCTCTAGCCAACGGAGGTGGAACTGGCGGGACACGTGTCAACCCTTACAGAGGATAGGCCTACGTGCGCATTGCTCAGCGTACTTTTTGGATGCGTGTGTCCTAAGGGCCTATGTGTAATTTTTAGTTATTTTGTGGTTCTTTTTCTTTCTGTGTTGTAACTTATGGATACGACCTCCTGGCTCTACCATGAGATAATCTGAGCAAGGGCACTTTTCAAGAGAGGAAAAACCATCCTCTCGACTGTAAGAAGGAATTGTTCACTGAATTTTGGATGCAGTGGATCCTGGCCGTCGTACAGACGGGAAAGGAACGTGAGATAAGCATGTCAACACGATGGCGAAAATACAAATCATATATCCATCAATCGTTTGACCACTAGCTTTGCTAGCTTGGCAGCAAAACCGCTTACAATGGGCGCACACATGCATCCCCATCGACCCATGCGGCTGGGCAGAAGAGAACACAATTGTTGCCGGCTAGGCAGAAGAGAACACAATTGTTGCCGTCAGGTAGGGACCAAGACCGAGATTCAATTTTAGATGCTTCGTCTTTTTAACAAATTTTTAGGAAAGACTAGGATCACTCTGATGTCTTTGGAAGCAATTTTACTGAGTGTGTAAACATTTCATTAAAACATATGTAGTAAACTTATCGAATCAATGCAACAACGATATAATGTAATAACGGCATAATGCAATATACGATGTAGATTTAATTTTTAAAGAAATAAAACCTGTATTTTCAGGAAATAAAATCATGATTTAGTTGTTGCATCGACGAAGTGTCACAACAAGCTCATCATACAATGGCAATAATTTCAGTTGACATGATTTTGTGGAAACAAATTAGGTCGAAGCATGCGACAAAACCGAAAAGGTGTTACAATAAAATTATTTCTGTGATGAAAATATTTTACCATGCAATTGAACGTTCTATTCGTTCGATGGAAATATTTTCTTTACAATAAAAACATATTTGTTTCTTGTGTAACAGAAACATTTGTTTCATGCGATGAAAACAAAAGGCGAAACACTATTGCAAGTGAGAAAAATGATGCTTAACAAAATCGAAAGATCATAGACAACAAGGACTATAGATCATTGCAAGAATCTTTTCACAAGATTACAGCATGCAAGAGAAAAAGATGGAAAGGTTGTTTCGATTGTGAAACCTTTCTACGGCCAAGTCAACCCAGCGCTGCCTAGCTATAAGGCGTTTACCAGATTTGTAGCATTGAGAGTGGTTTGACTCAATTCTGGTTTGTCTACATGCTTGCATGCCAATATTGCTGGGATCGATGAGGAAGAAGATGATAAAGTTATTGTTCTTCTACATGCATTTTAAAGACATGTAGACAATATTTATTCCCCTCAATGTTACTTAAAGATGATAACAAACTATGTAAGTGAGCTAGTAGAAAATACTTTTTTATATTTATGGATTTATATATTTAATGTTATTATTTTTATTTTTTTTATTTTTAGCGTGTGAACTATCTTTTCTTAAGGATTTGTGGAGAAAAGATAAATTTCTCTTTGTTGCTCTATTTCTCCTCCACGTCTATAAATATCGTATGGCACGTTACATGCTGTCTTTTTTTTTCCTTTTTTGCGAGGGAGCGTATATTGAGCTCGCTCTCTCTCGATCTCGACCGACAGTTTCCGTTGTCATTCTTTTGTTCTTATTGATTATAATATTCAGGTTAAGATATATGTAATCCGACAAAATTCTCACACTAGCTATTGTAGTATAGTATATCTAGTATGGATTAATATATTGGAGTAGGTGCCCGATGGATTTACAAAGTCAATTCTAAAGGTGATCAACTAGTTCGGTGGGTATGATGTCATGAGCATTTATGCACACGGATAGATCTACTCTACAACTGAAGAAGTTATGGTTGACCAAGAATGTTGAATTAGTACTAGCTACTATAATTGTGATTTCTATAAAACTAGTGATGGAATCACCTGAAAATGATACTTGAACGAGAACCCGTGACAGAAGTTAGCCACTTTTTCTGATATAAATGTGATTTTATACATGCGTAATTTGTGATGTTGGGCCAGCACGGGCCCTAAAATTGGGCTAGGATGAGCAGATGCGGGGCCCTGATGGGTTTAGCGCGAGCCCTAAGCATGTCTCATTCTGCAGGCAAAACGCGTAAGGGAAAAAAGAAGTGAAAATGCACAAAGCACAAGCATGCTGGTTCGAGCTGGTTGGCACCAGAGGAGCACAATATTGTGAAACAAAAATGTCACGAGCAGCTAGAAATGTTGCGGTCAGAGAAGGGCAGAAATTTCAACCTTGGCAGCTTGCATTGTTTTTGAAGTACGTTTCCCTTTGCTTACGCGGTTTCAGATTGTAATCTTGTACGCTGACAATTTAATCTGAAGGTTGGTAAACATCCACTGGATTAGTTTGGGCCATTTGAACGAATTTTGAGTCCTGGGTGTTGCGATCTACTAGCTAGGATCTTGTCGTGCTGCATAGCAACATTGCTCTGTTTAGGTTGGAAGAAATGATGTTTACAAAGTGAGAAGCTAATGATGCAGCTTTCGACTAATCTTTCTTTAGGGTGTCGAAATGTTGAGATGCAACTCATGTTTTGGTACAAAGAAAAGCTCCGCATAAGGTCATGCCACTTGCCAAGAAAAGGTAGACCAATGTCTCTGCAACTTTCTTCGCATCAGGTAATGCATAAATATGGAGTTGCGTTGACTTGCTCCGGTGAAGCCTGACTGTCAGAGGAAACCAAATTTGGAGTTGGAAGAAAATATATAATCTTTAGGCGGCGACCAGAGGCATACTAAAATTATAGTACCGATTTTGAGTTGCCATGAAGCCTTTGCGTACGTACCCTGCTAAGAAAGACGTGCGCCACAGTCCTAAAACGGAAGAGTGAAGGTGAAACACCCAACCAACTCAGGTCTGAAAACCGGTTTTTGATCATGCCCAACGACGACTCTTGCAGGAGCCATGTGTACCTCTGTTTCTCTATGCGGAACTACGTCCCTTAGACCTATAGACGCTAAGGTGATATGTATTAAATATTTTAATTTTTATTACTTAAAATAAGTTGTCACTGGTTGCTAAACTTAGCTGAGTTGCTAAGCTTATTGGTCTTAGCTTCTACCCTCCATACTTTAGCACCGGTGGTCTCTGCTTAGCACCTTGAGAGTGCACTTACTCTCGGAGCATCCAAAATGTGAATTTTCTCTCTAAGGTCGTCTGGAAGGCAATCTCCAAGCTTGTTGAGTTCACCGGCAAGAGAGAGAGGCTACGGAATAAAAATGCGAGAGAAATTATTTTTCTTCGAAGTTAATTCATTTTATAGCTTAGAAGCCAACAAAACTTGTTGATGACGTAATTTGGCAGCGCCCCGAGTAGCCCGGCGCGCCACGTATGTCGCAGTGTTACCAAGTCATGGCGTTCGTTGAGCGGCTTGCGGTGTCCCCGAGTATAGAGGTATTCGCAAAGGGTCCCGATCCCCGGGCAGCGCCCCGGGTGCCGAATGTATCCGAGTACTGGATCTCGAGTACTCATATCCCCGAGTACTCATTTCCAAGTACTCGAGTTCCCGTGTTCCCGAGTACTCGTTCTCGAGCACTCGTGTTCCCGAGTTCCTTTGTTCCCGAGTACTCGCGTTCCCGAGCACTCGTGCCCCGAGTACTTGCGTTCCCGAGCACTCGTGTCTCTGAGTACTCGCATCCCCAAGCATTCGCGGTCCCGAGTAGACCCAAGACGGGTTCTAAATAGCACGACCGAATTCCAGCGGTGCCGGCTCATCCGAGTTGTGATATTCTCGAGTTATCCCACAGGTGGGTCGAGGCACCGAGTTGTTTGTTGTGAAGTCTTTTCTGGTGCCAGGAACCCTAACTTGGGGCACAAGGAACAGCAGCTGATCATAACGCTTAAAGGAAAGTACGGGATTTGGAAAGACTCCCGGTTGGTATGGAAGGATGTCTCGTATACAAGGCGGAGTTCAGATCGCGGCGGTTAAATTGATCAGATTAGGAAAGATATCTCGTGTGCGAGATGGATTCTCGATTACGGCAGGCAAGATTATCAGATTAGGGAAGCAATCTTTGTTTATATGGAAAGTTATATCATGTACGATACAGAGTTGTATTCCAGCCCTAAGACCGGGCGTACCCTATAAATATGAAAGGTATATGGCCAATTGAAAACAACACACAATCGAAACAATCAATCTATTATCTTTTCATCTACTATTTTTCTTCTCATCCTTGTTTTATGCTTTTCGTTCTTCGCTGTTCTTCGTGTTCAACGGCAGCGAACCTCGAAGCTCTAAGGGCGGTCAGGCCGACTTAGAGCAGCCCATAGCCGCCGCACTCCTTGACGGGATCCCTCCCGGGGGTGTGGGGTTTCGGGTTCCTAAAAGTACTCGCCGGCGTGTCTTGCGTATCGCGCTTCCGACGAGTTTCCCCCGACTCCGTGTCCTGCGCATCGCGCTCGGCGTCGGGGGTACACAGTGACGTGTTCGTGTGCGAACACACTTTTTGACGACTCCACTAGGGAAGAAATCATCATGTCTAACAACCAGATTCCACAACTCGGCGAGATCAGCACCGATAACATCATCAAGCCAGGCTACGATGAGTTATCGGAGGAACATCGCTAAGCTTTTGAAGCATACAAGAAGAAGCGGGAGGAGGAGGATCTACAGACGTTCCTCGCGAACTTCAAGAAGGATCGTCAAGGAAACATTACTCCAGTTGGAGAAATCAAGCTCCCTCCCCTACACGGCAAGAAGGCTCAGACCCCGGTAAGTAGCACGTTTTCTCCAGAACAGATAGCCGAAATACAGAGTTATATTTCGGAGAGCAATATCCTTGTTTATAACTCGTTCATGGAAAACACAAACACTAAGGGGAACACATGTCCATCATCTAGTGGTAACACTGGTACGGCTGCAGGTGTGGTAAATCCTGATCCGACTTCGGTAGTAGATTCATCGGCGCTTCCCGTGCCATTGAATTTACGTCCTAGCCAAACCAGCCAACTCGTAGCCCTACCCACAAGCCCTAGTCCGATCATGAGTATACCCGGTTCGGTGGTAGCGCCGAACCAGAGCCTAATTGCACCACCCATAAGCACGAGCATGATTAGGCCAACGCCGAGTCACAACTCGGCGTATGTGTCACAAGTCACACCCATGACCAGCCATCATGCCACTCCCACGCCGACTTCGTCTGCCTCGGACGAAATTTTAGCCAAGCTCAAGGAGGATGTAAAGAAGATGTTCTCAGAGTCCTTCGGACTCGAGCCGAAGGTGAGAAGTTGGCTGTACCAGAAACCGTATCCCGACTACTTTGATGCAATCCTATACCCTCCGGGTTACAAGGTTCCTGACTTCGCTAAGTTTAGCGGTGAAGGAACGAAGACTACATGGGAACATGTCAGTCAGTACCTAGCACAGTTAGGTGAAGTGAACTCCATAAACGAGTTGAAGGTACGTTTATTTCCTTTATCTTTGACTGGCACCGCATTATCATGGTTCTCCGCTTTGCCACCTGGCACCATACTCTTATGGTCACAATTGGAGCAGAAGTTCCATGATCACTTTTATAGCGGTGACAATGAACTCAAATTATCACATCTTACATCGGTTAAGCAAAAACATGACGAGTCGGTCACCGACTACGTCAAAAGGTTTAGGGGTGTAAAAAACCGATGCTATAGCTTGGTAATAACTGAAAGAGACTTGGCTGACTTGGTACTTGCCGGCTTGAAAACCCACATTAGAGAACGGTTAGAAAATTATGAGCTCTTAAGTGTCAACCAAGTCTTGCAATAAGCTTTGGCTCAAGAAAGCCGAAGCATAGAAGTCAAAGAAATCCATAGGTCTAAACCCGATCGTCCTAGGATGCACATGGTCGAGTACGACAGCTCGGGCGATGAGGGTAACATGTATACTGCCGAGTTCGTTTGCCAAACCATATACTTGTGATGCTCTCAAGTCGACTCGCAAGAATCGTGAAGAAGAAATGAAATTCACCTTTGATATAGCTAAGTGTGATAAGATATTTGATTCTTTGCTGCAAGACAGGGTCATTAGAATATCTCATTCCTTACCGCCGTTTGAAGAGCTAAAACGGCGAGCTTATTGCAAGTATCACAACTCTTTCTCTCATGCGACTAATGACTATAATGTTTTTCGGTGACAGATACAAGCGGCTATTAATGATGGACGATTGAATTTTACCAAAATGCAAGTCGACAAGCAGCCCTTCCCAATGAACGTTATCGGTTTGGAAGGGAAGAAGGTGTTAATTCGGCCCGACATAGCCGAATCAGCTAACAAAGATAATGTGGTCATTGGTGAACCTAGGAAGAAGAAAGTCGACAAGGTCCCGAGAAGAGAAGTCGTACTCGAGAAACAACCCGATGGCAAAGAAACATTGAAAATCACTATTAGAAATCACGCCCTCGGGGGGCAATCCCGAGTACAAGAGGACACCCATGCCACACTCGGGGGGCAACCGCAGACGCCAGAGAGTACCCGGACCAAGTTCATCAAACCCAAGAGTCCAGAAGTCGGCAAGTGGAAGACAAATGAAGTTGAAGTGTAACATAAACGAGTGAAGCTGACTTTCGATATGTTGCTTTCCAAATATGCTAATCAAGCGGCCGGTATTATCCCTAACCGGCCATCACGCTTAAAGCGCCCAAGATCACCTTTAAGACCAGGATTTCAGCATCAAGCCGGACCACATGGGCCATGGATGCCGACTCCATGGATGGCACCACCTCCGTGCATGCCTTACATGAATGACTTCAACAGAAGATGGGGGCAGCACCCAATGGTTCCTTACGCCTTTCATCCAGGATGGACGGCATTGAGAAGGCCCATCTGTGAGAGGCTCACTCATCCTACTTGGGGCCGACTAGATGGTGATACTAGTCGGCCGACATAAAGTTCAACCGTCTTATTCGGGACCGACTAGGTGGCGATACTAGTCGGTCATCACCGACTTCTTCGGGCCAACCGGCCAGAAAGGTGTGGCGTGCTAAATCACCAAGTACTAATGCTCCAACGGACGGCGGGCAAAGGATGGAGATCAACGAACTCGGCAAAGGACCGATTACTATCGGTAATTTGGTCAATTCTAATGATAATATAATCACTGTTCAGCAGGGGTCCATGGCCAATGATCAGGAAGCTGGTACGAGCAAGAGCAGGCCTGGAGATCCCAAGTACACTTAGCCTACATGGTGCCCTCCCGGGTTGACTAAAACCAAGAAAAGGAGGATGCAGCGTATGAGAAATCAGGAGAAGGCTGAGCGAGAAGCCGAGAGGCTGAGGGACGAATCTTTTGATGAAATTCGGCCCATGGTACCCGTGAAGCAGGTGTGGAAGCCTAAGCGAGTAGAGGACACAACAACTCCCGAAGACACATCTCCTCTACTCGGAAGATCCCCGAAGTCGATAGCCACCACAGAAGACGACGAAGAAGAAATGGTGGACTACGAGTCTACGCCAATTCATGGAGGTATGGACATAAATATGGTATATTACTTACCTGCCGAGTTCCGTGCTGTAGACGAAAACGGGGAAGTAGCCCAGTTTGACTTCGGCCCCAAGAATGCCGTCTTCGAAAGCCGACAAAACCAGTGAAGCACTTGAAACCGTTATATGTCAAGGGTCATATCAACGGATCGTCGGTGGCTAGGATGCTCGTAGATGGTGGTGCCGTAGTAAATCTTATGCCATACTCGGTCTTCAAGAAGTTAGGTCTGCATGATGATGAGTTGATGAAGACCAATATGGTGCTCAACGGGTTTGAAGGCAAAGAAAAGACAGAGGCCAAAGGCGTAATGTACGTAGAGCTCACCATCGGAAGCAAGACTTTGGCTATTGCGTTCTTCGTCGCTGAGGTGCAAGGAAATTACAATGTCATACTGGGCCGCGATTGGGTTCACGCCAACCAATGCGTGCCATCCACGATGCACCAATGCCTGATACAATGGATTGATGAAGAAATTGAGGTCATTCACGCAGACAACTCGGCTTGTGTCACCTTAGCCGATGCACTGGTGGATTGGCAGCACCCCAACGCGACGTGTCTGACAGGGCGTGACCTTTTCAAGTTCGACTTCCTTAGTGCCACAAGGAGCGGGTTCGTACCCGTATCTTTAAAGCCAGTCGGCAGCGACCGACTTCAGGGCAACTCGGCTATCATTGCCTTGGCCGATGCGCTGGCAAGTCAGCAACAACCCGGCAACTCATCGGGAGCCGGCTTCCCTAATGCTACAGGAAACAGCCGAGTACCCACACCTTCAAAGCCGGTTGATGATAATCGGCTCCAAGACATAAAATAATCAGATGGATCCCAACTCGGATTGGTTACAAAAGCGACTCGCGGAGTATCGGTCCGATAAGAACGATATGCACGAGTCCATAGAAGAGTTAGACGATATGGATAAGTTGGGACAAGGTTTCACGTCGGCCGATCCATTAGAGGAAGTAGACATAGGGCACGGTTCGAGTTCTAGGCCAACATTTGTGAACAAAAATTTAAAAGTCGATTGTAAACTTAAGCTAGTCGGCTTGCTGAAAGAATATGTTTGCTGCTTCGCATGGGAATACCACGAGATGCCCGGGTTGAGCCGAGAGCTAGTAGAGCATCGGTTGCCTATCAAGGCCGGTTTCAGACCTTTCAAACAACCGGCCAGAAGATTCAATCCCGGGATGTATGACCAAATCAAGGAAGAGATCGGTCGACTGCTTAAAGCTAATTTTATTAGACCTTGCAGGTATGCCGACTGATCTCTAACATTGTGCCCGTGGAAAAGAAAGGGTCTGGCAAGTTGAGGGTGTGCATCGACTTCAGAGACTTGAACAGAGCCTCACCCAAAGATGAGTACCCTATGCCTATAGCCGATATGCTTATTAATAATGCTTCTGGACACGAGGTCATCAGCTTTCTCGATGGTAACGCGGGGTACAATCAAATCTTCATGGCCGAAGAAGACATGTCCAAAACGGCCTTCCGTTGCCCCAGGTTCCTTGGCTTATTCGAGTGGACAGTGATGACCTTCGGGTTGAAGAACGCCAGAGCCACGTATCAAAGAGCTATGAATTTAATCTTCCATGATCTACTCGGCGCCATACTAGAGGTCTACATTGATGATATTGTTGTCAAGTCAGATGCCTTTGAATCTCATCTGGCCGACTTGCGCTTAGCTTTTGAGAGGATGAAGAGGTATGGCTTGAAGATGAATCCTTTGAAGTGTGCTTTTGGCGTATCGGCTGGGAAGTTCTTAGGCTTCATCATACATTAGCATGGCGTAGAGATTGACTCTAAGAAGATAGAAGCAATTCAGAAGGTACAAGCTCCGACATGCAAAAGGGACATGCAACGATTCCTTGGCAAAGTCAATTATCTAAGGAGATTCATAGCCAACTTGTCGGAAAAGGTCAACGCGTTCACTCCTATCCTTCGGTTGAAGAATGACGTTGATTTTACTTGGGGGGGCAAAGCAGCAAGAGGCGTTCGAGTTGATCAAAGGCTATTTATCTACCCCTCCAGTATTGAAGGCGCCCAGGCATGAGGACCCTTCCGACTTTACATCGCAGCAGAGGAAGGCATCATCGGAGCCGTGTTAACCCAAGAAGCCAAAGGAAAAGAACATGCTATCACTTACTTGAGTCGGCGACTACTCGACGCCAAGACAAGGTACTCTTTCATTGAGAAATTATGCTTGTGCCTATATTATGCTTGTACGAAGTCGAGACACTACTTGCTGTCTAGTGCTTGCACCGTAGCCTGTCAAACCGATGTCATCAAGTATATGCTACATAGGCCAATTCTTAGTGGTAGAATTGGCAAGTGGGCTTATGCTCTGATCGAATACGATTTGGCTTATGAACCCTTGAAGTCTATGAGGGGCCAAATCGTTGCCAATTTTATTGCTGAACATCGGGTTGACGACAAGCATAGCATTGATATTGATCTTGTCTCTCTAGTGCCATAGAGATTATACTTTGATGGTTCAGTTTGTAGCAATGGCCAAGGTGTCGGTGTTGTTTACATATCTCCATATGGTGCTACTCGCGAAGCCTCATGCTGTTTAGAATATTTTTGCACAAATAATCAAGCCGAGTACGAAGCACTGCTATTCGGCTTAGAGCTTTTAATTGCCATAGGTGCCACACATATTGAGGCCTTTGGTGATTCGTTATTAGTAGTCCAACAAGTATCCAGGGTTTATCAATGTCTTGATGAATCACTTAATATTTATCTCGATAAATGTCTAGATATAATCTCTACCTTGGATTATTTTAGCATTACTCATATACCTAGACAAGAAAATTGGGTTGCAAACGAGTTGGCACAACAAGCATCCGGCTACCATGCTAATCGTGGTGTCTTTCATATTTCTCAAGAGCCGATGCTTGGGCCCGACTTGGTAGGAAAGGCCGAGTCGGAACTCGCCGACTTGGTCGCCAGTGAAAAATCGAGTGTTGATAACAAAGAAGGCTGGAGGAAGTCGATCATTGATTACTTGCAAGATCCGAATAAGAGGGTGGACCGAATTGTTCGGCGGATGGCTTTCAAATACATTTTGATCGATGATGATCTTTATCGCCAAACGGTCGACGGAGTTCTTTTGAGATGCTTGGATGAGGACCAAGCAAGAGTTGCAATGGGAGAGGTACATGAGGGCATTTGTGGCACCCATCAGTCGGCACACAAGATGAAATGGTTATTGCGGCGTGCTGGGTTCTATTGGCCGACTATGATCAATGACTGCTTCAGGTATTACAGGGGGTGTGAAGCCTGCCAGAAGTTTGGTGACATTCAACTCGCTCCTGCTGCCATGTTACATCCTATTATCAAGCCGTGGCCATTCAAAGGTTGGGGACTAGACTTCATTGGACAAATCTATCCTTCTACCTCAAAGGGGCATCGGTTCGTGTTGGTGGCAACTGATTATTTCACCAATTGGTGTAAAGTAGTACCTCTCAAGAATATGACACATGTGGAGGTAATGCGATTTATAACTGAGCACATTATACATAGGTTTGGCATCCCTCAAACTCTGACTACGGATCAAGGTACCTCATTTATGGCGAGACAAGTAAAGGAGTTTGCTGAGTCTTATAGAATAAAGTTGCTCAATTCTTCTCCGTATTATGCCCAAGCCAATGGACAAGCCGAGTCCAGCAATAAAGTGCTAATTAAACTTATCAAGAAGAAGATTGAAGACAACCCAAGGAGATGGCGTGAAGTGTTGTCAGAGGCACTGTGGGCGCATAGAATTTCAAGACACAGTGCTACAAAGGTGACTCCATATGAGCTCGTGTATGGACAAGAGGCCGTTTTGTCCGTAGAGGTGAATCTGAATGCTTTAAGATTAGCTAAGCAAAATGATTTATCGGCAGTGGATTTCATAACTTGATGATGGATAATCTTGATGAAGTTACCAATAAACGCTTGGATGCATTAAAGGCTATAGAAAGGGATAAGCTAAGAGTAGCAAGAACGTAAAATAAGAAAGTCAAGTTGAAGAGCTTCCAAGTCGGCGACTTAGTATGGAAGGTAATCTTACCAGTCGGCTCAAAGGATAACAAGTTTAGAAAGTGGTCGCCAAGTTGGGAAGGTCCTTTCAGAGTTGCAAGAGCGGTTCCTGGGAATTCATACCTGGTGGAATCTGTGCAGGGTACATTACTACCGCGAGCTCTCAAAGGCAAATACCTGAAGAAGTTCCACCCGAGCGTGTGGCAGGAAGCTTAAACGAGTGTTATAGCTGATATAGTATATCGCCTTGAGTCAGAGAAAAGTGGCCGATGAAAGTTAATGACATCGTCCTAAGAACTTGTCACAATGTTTTCGGTAAAAACACATCTTTATACCGAAAAAGGGGGACATGTGTTGATGACGTAATTTGGCAGCGCCCCGAGTAGCCCGGCGTGCCACGTATGTCGCAGTGTTACCAAGTCATGGCGTTCGCTGAGCGGCTTGCGGTGTCCCCGAGTATAGAGGTACTCGCAAAGGGTCCCGATCCCTGGGCAGCGCCCCGGGTGCCAAATGTATCCGCGTACTGGATCTCGAGTTCTCGTATCCCCGAGTACTCATTTCCAAGTACTCGAGTTCCTGTGTTCCCGAGTACTCGCTTCCGAGCACTCGTGTTCCCGAGTTCCTATGTTCCTGAGTACTCGCGTTCCCGAGCACTCGTGCCCCGAGTACTTGCGTTCCCGAGCACTCGTGTCTCTGAGTACTCGCATCCCCAAGCATTCGTGGTCCCGAGTAGACCCAAGACGGGTTCTAAATAGCACGACCGAGTTCCAGCGGTGCCGGCTCATCCGAGTTGTGATATTCTCGAGTTATCCCACAGGTGGGTCGAGGCACTGAGTTATTTGTTGTGAAGTCTTTTCTGGTGCCAGGAACCCTAACTTGGGGCACAAGGAACAGCAGCTGATCATAACGCTTAAAGGAAAGTACGGGATTTGAAAAGACTCCTGGTTGGTATGGAAGGATGTCTCGTATACAAGGCGGAGTCCAGATCGTGGCGGTTAAATTGATCAGATTAGAAAAGATATCTCGTGTGCGAGATGGATTCTCGATTACGGCAGGCAAGATTATCAGATTAGGGAAGCAATCTTTGTTTATATGGAAAGTTATATCATGTACGATACAGAGTTGTATTCCAGCCCTAAGACCGGGCGTACCCTATAAATATGAAGGGTATATGGCCGATTGAAAACAACACACAATCGAAACAATCAATCTATTATCTTTTCATCTACTATTTTTTTTCTCATCCTTGTTTTATGCTTTTCGTTCTT
Source organism: Stipa capillata (assembly GCA_019208055.1). Lineage (NCBI taxonomy): Eukaryota > Viridiplantae > Streptophyta > Magnoliopsida > Poales > Poaceae > Stipa > Stipa capillata. The sequence goes on from JAGXJF010001442.1 coordinate 38,203, forward strand.
CACTGTTCTTCGTGTTCAACGGCAGCGAACCTCGAAGCTCTAAGGGCGGTCAGGCCGACTTAGAGCAGCCCATAGCCGCCGCACTCCCTGACGGGGTCCCTCCCGGGGGTGTGGGGTTTCGGGTTCCCAAAAGCACTCGCCGGCGTGTCTTGCGTATCGCGCCCCCAACGAGTCTCCCCCGGCTCCGTGTCCTGCGCATCGCGCTCGGCGTCGGGGGTACACGGTGACGTGTTCGTGTGCGAACACAACTACAGATTCCCATGCCAAGGTTAGAAGCTGCACATGGGTCTCAGTTAGAGGAAACATAGATCAAATCCTGGGAAAGCCATGATATATCGGTGTCTCTATTGAGTTGCGTGTGAGACCTATCAGGCGCTATTCATGTGAGACCTATCAGGCGCTATGCAAAATAAAACATTACTGCCCACTACAAACAGGAGTTCGAGATTGGCACTACTACAAAAAGGACTATCTCAATGGGTTAAAAATAACAGTCATAGCTAGTTTTGAATATCAGCTATAACTAAAGAGAGCTAATAATATTTTGATATCTTAGCCGGTTGGACGGTTGGCATAATATTACTCAGTCGGGTTAAGAGTTTTGAATTGATTACAAAATAACTATCGTAGTTGGGTGAGAGCACTAAACTAACTACAAAAATAACTACCTTAGTTGGTCGATTATTTTGAACCGACTGAGATACTGACTAAAACATTAAAAAAAAGGTAGCCGACCTACGGCTTTTGCCCTCCTCGCCAGTCGCCCATGCCTAAAGCCGGGACTCGAGCCGTGCCGTGCTGGCCCGGCACGAACCCGCCGTGCTTCGTGCTCGAGGTTGGCCGTGCCGGCACGGCCCGCCAGCGCCGTCGTGCCGTGCCATGCCATGCCGTGCCGGCACTAGCCCGCCACGGGCAACCGCTGCGCCGGCGCGGGAGGAGCGGGAGGAGGAGGGCGAGCCGGGCCGCCGGGAGCGCGGGGAGGCCGGAACCGCGGAGAGGAGAGGGCCGGGCGGAGGCGCAGCTCGTGGTGGCGGGCTGGCGGTGCGGCGCACAGGTGGCGGCGGGAGGGAGGGCGCGCGGGCGGGCGCAGTGCACCGGTAGCGGCGGGAGGGAGGGCACGCGGGCGGGCACGGCGCACGGCGGCGGCGAGAGGGAGGGCGCGTGGACGGGGGTGGTTTTGGGAATTAGGGATTTGGGGGTGGGACGCGGGGACGGGGGGGACCGGGATGATTCAGCGGGGGAGGGCACGGGCCGTGGGCCGTGCGGCCTGCGGGGCAGGGGAAGGGGCCATAGGGCCGTGCCGGCCCGAGCACGACCCGACAGGTCGGGCCGGGCCGTGCTACCCATCGGGCGTGAATCTTCGGCACGGCCCGGCCCAAACATTCGTGCTGTGCCGGCCCGACCCGCTGAGGACCCGTGCCGGGTCGTTCCGGGCTCCGAACCGTGCCGGCCGGGTCTCGAGTAAGCCCGGAATTACCCGGCCCGAGTCCCACCTTTACCCAAGCCTCACCATTACCCAAGTAATGGGACCTTCCCCTTATGCTATTTGCAACTTTAGAACATATACTAACTCATATCTCTTTCTCAACCATTTCAATTGTGATTACGATTCATTTGATAACCTTATTAGTTCGTGAACTTGGGGGATTACGTGATTCGTTAGAAAAAGGAATGATAGCCACTTTTTTATCTATAACAGGATTCCTAGTTTCTCGTTGGGCTTCTTCGGGACATTTTCCATTAAGTAATTTATATGAGTCATTGATCTTCCTTTCATGGGCTCTGTATATTCTTCATACGATTCCTAAGATACAGAACTCTAAAAATGATTTATACCGCGGGTCTTATGCAATCGATCGGATCATATAGATATCCCTTCAACACAACATAGGTCATCGAAAAGATCTCGGACGACTCACCAAAGCACGAAAGCCAGTTAGAAAATGAATTCCTATTTGAAGAGTGCCTAACCGCATGGATAAGCTCACATTAACCCGTCAATTTTGGATCCAATTCGGGATTTTTCTTGGGAAGTTTCGGGAAGAAATTGGAATGGAATAATATAGATTCATACAGAGGAAAAGGTTCTCTATTGATGCAAACGCTGTACCTAGAGCCGGAATCCCTTTTAGTAATCTATTCTTATTCTATACCCTTTAAATGAATTTTCCTAAAAAGTAGGGGATGATCCATGAATTAATCTAACCATCAACTAAAAAAAATCCTATGAAAGCATAATAGAAAAGTAGGAAAAACTCTTTGCTTTGCATCTAGTTATACTCTTCGAGTATATTGACAATTCCAAAAAACTGCCCGGGACTGATGCATTGAGCCTGGGATGATGCGCCGCTCTTGTGGAAGTTTTGGGACGAGCGGTGACCGGTGAGTGGAGACGCACTGCTGCTGAGGAGCGCGGGGAGACCTGTCGCCGCTGTCTCTCCCACAAATTCCACCGCTGCCGGCGTCGCTCGTTGCTACCGAAGCCGCTGTTCACAAATGGAACAAAGAACCGAGAACAAAAAATACTCAGACGAAGACCATGGAATTTGAGATGAATTCGATGGAACAAGCAATGTGTACCTCGGCATTAATTGGATCTGCGGAAGAGTGCTTGTGTGTGAACAAAAGAATAACCGATTGGATCTAGCACTTGGCTGTGTGCTGTTCGTCGAACTCGACTAGGTCTGGCACTTAGCCACGTGCTGCAATCCATCACCAATACGCATACCCACATCTCAAAATCCACAACACATCCAGAGACTTACAAACGCGGCCGGATAAAGAAATGAACCATACGATCTTCGAGGTCCTCGGGGATGCGCTTGACCTGCACGGTGGGCATGTTACCATGAAGTTGTTGGTGCCTTGGTGGTGATCACCGCGAGGTTGTACTTGAGGAATGTGAGCGGGTGCTTGTGCCCCTTCGTGAGGATGGGCCTCATCTCACTGGCCAACTGTTGCTGCTCACCGCTGCCTGCGCCACCGTCGTTGGGAGGAGGAATAAGGTAGGTTTGGGGGGAAGTGTGGAGGGATTTGGAGAGAGCGAGAGAAAAGTGACGTTGATGGGGATCGGGAGGAGTCAGGGGTGGATTGGGGATGGTTAGGATTGAAATCGATATAGCAACGACGTCGGTGTTGGGTCTAGGCCGAAATACTGAGTCGACTTTTAGACAAAATCGATTAGAATAAATTACACTACCTCAGTCAGTTTGAACTGATTAGGATATTTTTTTAGTCCGTTTATTATAAAAACCGACTAAGATAGGTAATTATTCTAGTTTATTTATTTTTGAACTGACTGAGATATTTACAACCGACTGGATTTATAGTTAACTTTACCAGAATCGTTTGAGGTAAGGGGTCTAGAAAAAACTTTTCTATAGTAGTGTGGCATGCATAATTTAAAATTAAATATCCTCATGCATGATAACATCAGGCCGGCAGTCTTGATTATATCTTTAATATGTTAAACTCGAGTCCTCTTAGCTCAGTACCATATTGAATTGCATGTACCGACTAATTTACCAAAATCTAAGCTGATATAAAGGGTAGATATTATAATCATAATTCAACGGTCACGATGATAATATAACTTTACCACACAAATGAGTTCAAAAACCAACTCTACGACACAATGCATGCATTTCGAACTTAAGAAAGTTTGCCAAGATCCGAAATGAATGACCTATTTCAATTATAAATATTTTCTTATTGTAAATATAAATATCTGTAAGTGACAGAGAGGAGTCAGGATACACGTAAAAATCGAGAAACCGAAACCAAAACTGAAACAAGAAAACCAAAATACCCTTAACGTCGTGCATCAGAATTATTTCGGTGGACATTTCTGAAAAAACAAATTTATTTTGGTGCGATCGGAATCAACCGATTAAACTAAATGTGGGCTGTGGCTCCATATCCCATGCTCCAAGTCCAATTGATAGGCTGGCAGCTCACCAGGGCCCATTACCACGCACCAGCGGCCTTACGCACGCAGCAAATCGATCGATCCAGGCATCCAGCACCAGCAGTTCAGCACCCAGTCACGCAGGCACGGCACGCATATGGTAGAACCCTAGCCGTCTGCCTCACCTAGCACCGGCGACGCAACGAGGGCGGCGGACCGGCGAGGCAGCAACACATCCATCCCCTGCCCTAACCAGCAGCGAGCTGGTGACCACCATGACAGCAACAGCCGGCCAATAACTGCTGAATTGATAGTGCATTTTTAAATATTGAGATGTGCTGTATATTTTGGTTTCAATTGAAATTGACACTGAAGTTTTAGTTAACCGAATTTTCGGTTTACAGAGTTTTATATCATGTTTTAATGGATATTTTCTAAAAACAAAATAATAATAAATTGAATTATCGAAACCGAGTTTTCGGTTTACACTGAATACTCGGAGATATACGAGTGTGGCTTCTTTTGGATTTGCGAGGGATTTGAATTCACCTCGACGATGTTTACCTGAGTAAAGGAATGTTCGGCCAGGCCAGACTAAGTTTGGGCCGATCAGGTCCATTTGGATAGAACCGGTTCCGTGTGCTATCTGTTCTTAATCAGGCCTTGCATTGTCAGGTGAATTAAGCAAGGCAATGAATTTTGCACAGCACTATACGCATGGGCTTCAGCCAGATTTTTCTTTTCATCCGGAGCTGATCAAATGTTGACCTATGAAGAAGCCTTTTCATTATTTTCCTTGATGTGCGGGAAAGTAAATTAGTTTAACTCGCCTGTTAACCCAAGAGTAGACATACCCAATATCACTCGCGTAGACCACATATCACATATGCAACCAGTTCAAAAGCTTTAGGTACAACAGAAGTTTGCAAATTTACACCGTCCCTCACCTTGCGATACTCCAAAGCAGTATATGCGTGTTTTTGCCAACGGCCTGACCTTTATCTTCAGTGTGACACAGCATTGCCTCCAAAATATATTTTAATGGGTTAAGATAATGATTTGACCAATAATTATTTCATTAATATGTAGTCTATGTGACATAAAATTGATTCTATTAGATTTATATTTAAAAATACTTACTTATGATTGTGACTTTACATTACATAAACCACATATGAATAGAGTAATTGATGGTCAAAGCCTTATCCTGATCAATCAAAATACGCGTTACATTATGGGATGGAGGGAGTAGCAGGCAATAGCTTTGCCTTCCCGTCTATATTTTGCAGCCCTACCCAAGACGTGATAAGCACACCAGCTCAGCAGAATAATTATTTTACATAAAAGAAGCTCTCTTTGCTTCCAACTTCTACACCAACTAAGAATCCACATAGCCATAATTATTACAAGATTTTAAAATGCAACTAAAAGGTCGAGAAACTCGACAAAGCAGAAGGACAAAAAGACATACGAAATCAAAATGCTGAACATATTATCCTGCCTAGGTAATGCCAAAGCAGCTCTACGCTGAGAGCTACTAGGAGATCGTCCATATAAAAGTAACAGTTGCACGGCAAAGAGAAGTAAGAGAGTCAAGTCTTTAAAACGACGCCTCTGACGAAGAATACGACTTACATCGTTTTCGCATGGTTCAACCAACGAAGCTCAATTCAAGAATGAATCAACTTATTCTTAAATCACGTGTTACTCTTATATTTTCACATAGCCCAACAAATGGCTGCTAAATCAATTGCTGAATATTAAAACCCACATGTAGAAACTTATGAATCCACCAAGAATATTGGGTACAACACCTAGGTCTACAGTTGGCGTCAGAAGCCGAACCCACATTGTGACACACTTATTTGGTAGCTACATATTAGAAAGAATATGATGTATACCTCCGGTTTCACACCGAGATGACATTTTGGATAGGGGCCTAGTCAAACTCCAGAAATTTTGACCACCTATATTTTTTAATATATTCAAATTAGACACGTAGAAATTATATGTGTTAATTTATCTTGAATTATACTTTCATGGCATCATAATTTTGTAAGATTTATAAATATATCATAATAAAAATTAGTGGTCGATCCAACCATAAGTGAAAAGAGTGGAGGCGTGTCTAGGATGATCGGCGGGCGATTCTGGGCGCTAGGGTCGACGACATCGGATGCCATCGCCGATGAGTTGACGTAGGTTACTGCGACGGTGGATCTTGGGTCCTCTCCCCAGGGTTCACCCTCACAGGAGGTGCCATCGCTTACGTCAGTTCGTTCTTGTCCTCCGGCGTTGCCAACGTCTACCATGGTACGTACTAGCTTTTCTGCAGGGGATGCGGAAGGCTGGACCGAAGGCCGTCGACATCGCGGGTTTTCGAGCGCCTAGCCTGTTCATCGTCAATATAGAGCGGTCATTCGGCCGTGGAAAGGGCCGCTACTGCCGCGTTGAGTATCTCCGGCGTTTACGCTGGGGGATGCGCTAGCGGCAGCTGTCATGCCGGGTGGCTCTGTTACTCGCGGAGGCTCGCGTCGGCATCTGGTAACAAGTCCAGAGCGGCGCGTAGGTGCTTATTCGGTACCATGTGCGACGCCAACGTTAAGGACGACTTCGTTGACGGTGGCTACATCGGCTAAGTTAACGGCCGATACTCCGATCATGGGGGTACCCATGGCTCAGGTGTGAACGGATGGAATTTGAATCCATCTATGAACGCGATCTTCGCCTCGTAAGCTGGGCCCACGATTATTGTGCCTATCGTTTTCTGCACGGGATCTTCATTTGATCGCTCCATGCATGCCATACGTAAGGGTGAAAACTGGCAGCGGATAATCCATATTATCTGGTATTTATATTCGAGAAAACACTAAAACGACAGCAATATTCGTATTCGAATTAAAAACGGATGCGGATATGGATATTATCCGGATTTATTTCTCGGATACAGATGCAGATATGACACTGGATTATAAAACAAATACGGATACGGATATATCCGAATAAAGTTATATTAGCCCATTTCAGCAGCTCTCTCTAAGTTTATAACTCCTCAAGCCAATTATGTTGCCCAATAACCTTAATAGGCAGAGCAAAACTCTATTTCTCTATGTGAAACATATATTTATCATCATTTATCCATGTAGAACATACTACTATCGTATATCATCGGTTCATATATGTTATGAGCTCATCATCATGTTCATATACTTATCTACTTATGTGGTTTACCATAGTCTATCATTAAAACTATAGGATATTCGTATCCGACCGAATTGAGTACATATCTGATCCATATTCGTATTTGAGTAACATCCGATCCGTATTCGTATTTGATAACATTTGTATTCGTATCCGTATTCGCTTTGAAAATATGAAAACAGAAGGGCACTATCTGATCCATATCCGATCCGTTTCCACCCTTAGCCATATGAGGGGGAGGCCAAAACCCTAACCTGACAAATCATTTGCTGGCGCCGTCTCCTTGCGCACATTTAGCAAAGCAACAGGACAGGGAAGGCGATCCGAAGCTATGTGAACATGCTACGTTCTCCCGCTCCGATGGATGGATGTGCCCAAGGTTCCCGTGGGGCGCAAGGAGGTCGGCCTGCCAGACACGCTGTTCTCGGTAGCCGCAGCGGGTAACAATAACAATGTATACAACGGCAGCAACAAGGCAACGTACAACACACCCCTCCTCCTCCGTAGCACTATGGGAATAGCGCCGGAGCAGACGGGGTTGCTATGCAGCAGGCGGCTGGCCCTACGGCTATTGCGACTGCCATGGACCCTGATGTGGTGGTCCAAGAATTTCGGCGTGTGGTGCCAATGGAGTGGGAACGGGAGGTAAAACCTCATGGTACAATATTTATTGTACCTTTTCCTTCACGAGTTGATGTGTGTCATGGTCCGAAATTATATACTCCCTCTGTCCCAGAACGTAAGGCATATTTTATTTGGTTAAGACAAGACTTTGACCAATAATTACTCTATTAATATGTGGTTTATATGATATAAAGTCACAATCATAAGTAAGTACTTTTGAATACAAATTAATGACATCAATTTTATGTTACATATAACACATACTAATGGAGTAATTGTTGGTCAAGCCCTTGTCTTAACCAAATAAAATACACCTTACATTTTAGGATGGAGGGAGTATGAATTAAGGAAATACTGTAGTGAAAGACCGAGCAACTACCCAAACCGGTGACACGGTACCTATGCCGTGTGCACTCGAAATTGGGTAGCCCAACACCTGACCAACGCACCATACGATTACCAAGCCATATGTCTTCACCGTTGGTAAAGCCGGCTAAAAGCGAACAAAGTTCCATAAACTAGATACAATTCCAAAGTCCTATGAAGATTTAAAATCATTCACAAATCCACTGAGCACAACAAGATTGGAGGAGTCTGGCGATGATATCTTCACCCTAACCTAACCCTAAGGTTATTGGGTCACCCAAAGGCCCAATACCATCACCCACACCCTGCCTGGTCGGCACAGCATCTTAGCTAGCGGGTCATTTAACTAATATCTGTCACACTTAGTGAAAGAAAGAATAAATGTAACTTTTTACAGCTAACTCATACACTTTAAAACCATACATGCATGGTGTATGAGCAGCCAAGTAACAACTTATATATTACAACAAAACAATAAAGAGAGAGAGAGAGAGTACTAGATACATATATCACATCCCATACTTGAGACAGTAATTATCTTACATCCAACTCGACTTGAAAGTCGATTACAACCAAAATAACAGTAAGGGCAGTAGTGGAAACCATATTAAAACACCCGAGATGATTACCATAATCATCTCCAAAAGTGTACCCATAACCCATACTTGACCTAAGATACAAACCCAAGCAAGCTAAGCATCAACATTGATATTTCATTATCAAAGTACTCTCCAACGCTAGGGTCACCTGCAACTGTGAGGACTCGAATTCCTTCAGCACTTTCGCACTGGCAAGATGCTTTATAGGCTCATCCCAACTCACTTAAACATGGCAATGAATAAGCTTTAACATAACAAGTAAGCATGGTATTATTAATAGTTGAAGCGTGGCATGAACATGAATAAGTAGAGCAACAATATTTCATGAGCATGGTAAACAAATCATCTCAGATCAGCAGGAATAAGTAATTCATCCATGTTTCATTCACAATAGTCACCACAATTCAAACAAGACTCGAATTCAACACCTAGCTAGTCAACTAAGACCTAGCCAATTGACTTAATGATAGTCTGATTCGACTAGAGGACGACTTGGGTAGTATCCCTACCTCAAGCTTCAAATCAAGACATGACCAAGACCACAACGTAGTGTCATGCCCTGAATCGACTAGGGGACGACTAGGGTACATATACCACCTCGCCTTCGACCCTACAGGAATTGACTAGAGGACGACTTGAATGCATATTACCTTGACCCTCGACTCGTCCATCACATACCATCCCAACTTTCAAGTTCAACTCGACCACAAGACCTAAATCATAACACCCTACTCATGCTAGTAAGACCAACATCACAATCATGGGCAGGAAATAGTAAGTAACCAACACATCACTCATTCAGAACCAAAACTTAAGTAGTTAGGAATCTTAGCGAGCTTTTGCAGAGCTTGCCTTGCTGTCAAAATCCTTGGTTGTACTGAGGTTCACCTTCGTCATACTCCTCGTTGCCCGGTTCTACCGATAAGAACATCAAAAAGCAGGAAAACAACCAAAAAGGAAGGTTGAATCAATAGCAGCAAGAAAAGATATGAAAATGTGGATGAAATGTATCTTAATATGTAGTAAATGTTATTACTAAGCTAACGCAATTTGAATCGTTTGATTTGGACTTGTATATTTCAAGTTATGATGATTTTAAGGCATGAAGGTCAAATTTGAGAATGATTTGTAAGTTTTAAAATTATTCATAACAGTGACATGAACGAGTATGTTAATATGATCATTTACTGGTTTTAAGTGAATTATGATACTAAGCATTTTTATTTTGACTATTAAGCTAGATTCTCTAGTATTCACATTTCAACATCAAGCATAAGGGGTAATTGGGCATTTTTGAAATTCTCAACTACAATTCATGAATATTATAAAACTCTATAATAAAAAAGATGAATTTAGGAAAAAGGATCCTCTCATTTGGAGGTAGTTTGAATTTTCTATGAATTCTTGAAGTTTAATGAAATTTTAACATTCCCTGTCTTCTTCTCAGTAAATGATGATGACATGGCACCCGGGTATCATCAAGGAGGACGAATCCGGTCCTCTGGCCACAGGGCGGGCCGGGCCGACTACTCGGAGTCCGACTTCTACACGGGGACGCCTCATCAACGTGGAGTACAAGACATGGACTAATATCCGCCCGGCATATCCGGAATCTGTTGTAACTAATAGGAAACCAATCTGTTAACCGATCCGGACTCTTGTAACCCTATCCCGGTCGCCTATATAAGGCCTGGTAGGGGACCTCTGATCGGTAAGCTCCTTAGTCATAGGCAATCTCCATTGTTTCATAGCTCAAGCCACCTCGATATCGATTCAAGCTATACTAGCTACCAAACACAGGACGTAGGGTATTATCTCTCCGCGAGGGCCTGAACCTGTCTAAATCCTGTCTCCCGTGTGCACCCATCTATGTTTGCTGTCTCACACCGCCCCATATTCAGTATTACCGGAATAATACTCCGACAGTTGGCGCGCCAGGTAGGGGTCGAACCTACGGCCTGGGGTCTGGACATAGTTGGTCCCATCAAGAAGGCTCCCGGGGGCTATACACACCTTTTCGTCGCAGTCGACAAGTTCACCAAATGGATTGAAACCAAGTCGGTGGCCACGATAACTGCAGAAAAGGCCGTCGAATTTTTTGGGACATCATCTTCCATTTCGGCGTGCCCAACAGCATTATCATTGATAACGGCACCCAGTTCAATGGGTGAGATTTTCTCCAATTCTACGATGACTACAACATCAACCTTGACTTTGCCGCCGTGGCGCACCCGCGCACCAATGGGCAAGTCGAGCGGTCCAATGGTCTGATCATGCAAGGCCTCAAGCCTTGAATCTTCCAGCGACTGAACAAATTCGCAGGCAAATGGGCAGCCTGTTCGTAGCGGGCATTCGGCAACTACACGGTTTTCCACGTACTCATGAACTATTTTAGTACCGTGTATATAATCCGACGTTAACTCTTTGACTCCAATCGCCGGTTTACGCCGCAACCTTATGCTACATGGGACACACGCCCACGGCTAATCCCTATGCAAAGGAGGCTACGACGGGTTGGCGAAGAGCAGAAACGAACGAACAAACATACACACGAACAAAGTTTGTTCATGAGTAAAATAACATTACTTGCATATTGCAGTAGTCAGTACAAAAGTCACTCAGCATCCCCGAGTGCATGCAAAAATCACTCGGCATACCCGAGTCCTTATAAAAGTTATTCGGCATCCCCGAGCAGTTCACAACTACTTCTAATTTCTACAGGCCCGCGCGATCCATGAGGGAGTCCGCCGTGGACTCAACGATACTCATCATCACTGGAACATCTTCGTCCGGGACGTCGGCAGCGTACCCCTCCCTGATCGCCTGCATGTCCAGCAGCGGATAGTGGGACCACGCCACCGCCAGAGCTATGGTGGCCCCCGTTCGCGCAGCTTCCGACTCCAGCTTCTTCAACTGGTCAGGCGCTTGCTTCAGGCGCTCCGCGACCACCTCTACAGAGTCCGGGGCCAGTTCCTCTTCCCAGATAGCGCCACACGCTACCCGTCCCGCCGTCAGCAACGACTCGGTCATCTCACGGGCCTTCCTGAGGCGCGCTTTAAACTCTACAATGACAAAACACAATTGTGAGCAAAAAAGACCAACGGGCCCTGACAAGCTCCAAGCCCGAGTCAAAAAACTCACTAGCCTCGGCATCTGCGGCTCCCCTCTTCGCCGCTTCGGCAGCCGCCATCGAGTCGGCGGCCCTCTTGGTCATCGACTCGGCCGTCTTCAGAGCATTACGCAAACTGCCATCCAGCATGTTCGCCCTGCTCTCGAGATTCTCCACGCGGGCTTTCTCAGCCGAGAGCATCTCCTGGAGCATGCCGGCATGGTCCTTGGCGGCGTCGAGCTCCTAGGCGCGGGCCTTCACCTCCTCGAGCTCCGCCCTAAGCTTCGCGGCCTCATCTTCGACGGCTGCAGAAGACAGCACATCAGTATGACAAAAGGCGAAAAGGGACGACAAGCGCCAGTCAGATTCCTCACCTTTAGTTTGGGCGATCACCTGGGAAAGGCCCGCCTGCAGTGCGGTAATTTCCGCTCCGCGCTTGCGGGCCATGTCCTCCGCCGCTTGCCGGCTCGCAGCCAGTTTGTCCCACTCGGCCTTCCGCAGGTCGAGTCGGTCAAGGACCGGCAGCCGGTCCTGGAGGAAGGCGGTCTTGTCTTGCGACCGTCGATTCAGACTCTACAGAGCGAAGACGCAAAAGTTAGACCACCCGGGAAGATTATCAAGACCCTTCACTCGGTCCCACGGATCCAGCGGAGGCTCGGGGGCTACACCCTCTGGGTGCACTGTTCGTGTACCCAGAGTCAAACCTACAAGGAAAGCAAAATAAACCCTCCGCCCGACTATCCTAGTCGAACGCAGGCTCGGGGGCTACACCCTCTGGGTGCACTGTTCGTGCACCCAAAGTAAAAACTACAAAAATGCTAAGGGTCCTCCGCCCGACTACCTTAGCCGGGCAGAGGCCTGGGGGCTACCCCCTACGGACACACTCCTCGAAAGCAGAGGTGACTCACCTGCATCAACGGGTGCAACCTGCCGTTCAGCAGGTTGGCTCCCTCCTTCACCGTCTTCAACAAAGCCGGGAGCATCTCGCTGAGTTGAGTCATGACGTTCGTCGCGTCGTTCCATTCCTCCTCCTCCCGGATGTCATCGATCTCCCGGATGGTCATAGTCGGCTGTGACGGGTCTGATTGCCGGACCCGGAGCGGCCGGAGCGCCAGCTCGGAGGACAGCCGGGGAGGCGGAGTGCAGCGTACCCGGTTTTAAGGCCGGATACGTCCTTTGTGATTACTGTATTGGTCCCTGGATCAGTAGCCAGTACACACAAACACTTGATAACATACACATACAATACCGAGTTCTTATTACACGGATAGACCTTTATGGTCGAGGTTCAACATCAGGTCTATTGGCCGAATAAAATAGCAGCGAAAATAAAACATAGCGTAGTGGATATCCCCTCGACATGCCAAACCAACAGGCAGCTGACTAGGGAGAAACGTCCTAACCCTCGAAATCGCTTTCAACCTCCTCAAAGTTGAAATCTTCTTCGTCCTCTGGCCAAATCAACAAGCCAGGTGAGTACATTGAATGTACTCGCAAGCAATCCCCGCAGGAGGATTATACAGCTATATTTCATGTAGGAGTATTCCAAAAGGGCAGCTCTAACTACGTTGCTGGTTGTGCGAAAATGTAAGTTTTGAATTTGAGATACTGAATAGTAGATTGTAAAGCATTTTGAAACTAATGGTAGTCCAGGTAGCATCTCCTCACATTCCATTGCGTCATCTTATCTCATCTCATGCGATAAACACCGCTAATCAGCTCATAACCTATTACCGATAGTTCCACTCACCATCCATGGCATCATCCATCAAACGGTAGTTTCCACATATCCGATAACTAGGTTTTCTATCACTGAACCGTATTCCATCCACTTCAGGCAATACGGCGAATTTCTTTACTTCGGCAATTTCCTTACCACCGACACGTGGCCTAAAATTACCCACTGTGGACACGTCATGCCCACGTCCTTAATCCCAATGTCCCTCTTTTGCAACCGAAACTTAGTCTAACCAGTGTGTGGCTGCGCCAGTTCATGTCCATAACCGAGGACGCGGCGGTTCGAATAGTTTTTAACACTCTGCAGAGGTTGTACGGCTTTACCCACAAGATGTAATAATACCCTTTAATGCCGAGTACTATCTATACACCCGATGAGGCGTATTGGCAGGGATATTACAACGAAACCCTTCGCCTACGTTAATACTAGAGCTGGACCCGCTAAATGAGACTTACCTCAACTCCGATTGTGCCCAGGCAGCCTGACACCACAATCCGGAGAAACGCTCATCTTTGTGTTGAATCTGTACCCACGTCTAAATGGAGCTCACTAAGAATCTCTACCCATGTAGCACCGTGGAGATTCTCTAGGGATACATATCCTACCTAGCACTTCTTTCTAACTTCCCACGGGTCCAAACCCTAATATTAGGCGGGTTACCGAGTCAAGTTCTTCCCATAAAGGACGTGTGGACGTACGGTGGAGGAACTGGTTTAGCAGCACTTGGGCTCGGTCCTTAACTGATTCGAGTAAGACTCCAAATTATCTTCATTCATCGTGTAGCCTTCTGCTACTTCATCTTCCTTCAAACCACCCTACCTTCTTACCTGAATCAAAATCATCTCCAACTGTATTTTGGTTTTTGGCAGCCTTTCTTTTAAAAGTCACCGCGGATAACATACGTTATCCGCGGGTTTAATTTCCCACACCCGAAGGTTTGTATCATCCGAACAAAATTTTAGTCTGAACTATAGCGGGGCTAAGCAACGGCTACTGCCTATAACCTTAGTATTTTGTCGGTTAGAAACCAACCGATGAATCAACTAGGGTTACAAGGAATCAGATAATCAACCCTATTTCAATGCATCTATCGGGTATAGCTAAATCTACATAAAATATCGTTAGTAAACATAGCATGCATGTTTCATAACCCAAATAAATATACTTTGCAAATATAGGATTCAACATGGTCAAAGAGGGAAATTGCTTGCCTGGCAGTTCCTGTTCTTGCTCCTGTTGTGGGGGTGACTCCAGTTCGTCCTGACGCACGTATTTCACTCCGCGAACTACGCATCGAGGGAAAAACAACGAATAAGAAACGATCCAACATTTCAATAAAACCAAACAACATGCGAGATAAAAACACTCGATGGTAAAATGCGAACTAATATGGTTTTCAGAACGATCGGGATAGGGTCTAGGGTTTCAAACAGAAGCTTGCCGGACGGCGATTAGGGAGTGGAGATGCGTATACCTGGGCTCAAGTTAAAGATGACTCTAAGATATCGTGGCTTAGGTTTACAGGGACAAAGAATGTTTCTGACGATGGGTATATGCGAAGATGTCACATGAAATGACGACGCATTAGATCAGAGAAAAGAACTCATGCTATTAGGGTTACGCGATCAAAATCATTATCCTTATGATTTCATGGGCTGCTGAGGAGATTCTAACATATAGGTGTATAGGGCCTTTATGTTGATCATTCTAAAAATTACAAGTATATGGTGTATATGTGGTTTAGGAAAAGAAAGAAATATTTTAAAACCTATTCTACTATTTATATTCAAAAGGTTTTGAATCTTGAAAATGCATTTGAATCAAAAGATAGGAAATAATTTTAGGATTGCAAAACCGGTCTTAGATGTTGAAGAACCAGTCGAGGGGATGGTGAACCGGTCAGATCGGCGGCGCTTGGTTCTAGAATTTAACTAAAACAGAGAAAACCGGTCGGAATGCGCTTTCTATTGGAACAGATTTTACGCTTTCTTTACAAAGGAAACGGAACGGAGTGGGGCGCGGCCTGTTGGTAAAAAGTCCAGCCAAACACTTGGGCCGGGGCCGGTCGGCCCATGCCTACCTTCCTTATCCACAGCGGTGTTGGTGTGGATCCGACCGTCCCGGTCGGGCGTTCGGACAGGGGACCAAAAGCGGCGGCGGGTGTTCGGACAGGGGCAAAAGCGGCGGAGGGCGGTTGGTTCCGGTAGCTAGGGTTGGTGCTGGCGGCGGGTTAGCTACGGCGGGTGGCAGCGGAGCTCAACTCGGCAACATAGCTGCTACCTCGATTGACTAGGAAGCTCAAGCGGTTTGGATTGGTGGCGTCACCGGTGTGGCAGTGGCCGAGCTCGGGAAGGGGAGGGTCCTGAGGCAGCGGGTAGCGGAGAGCTTGAGCTGGGAGTTGGCTTTGGGGTGGATAGCGAAGCTCGGCTGCTCCTTTTATAGCCGGAGCCGAGAGCTGGGCAAGGCTGCTTGGCTCGCTGCCGAGCTTGCCCAGGTCCGGCGATGGGATAGGGCGGAGAGGAGTAATGGCGAGGCTGAGCTAGGGCAGAGGAGAGGACTGGTCGTGGAGACGCAGAGGGACACTGAGGCTGCAGCTGTTACTCGGACAAGGCTCAACGGTGGTCAGCACAACGTGAGGAGCAGCAGGTGCACGCTGTGGCATGACTGGACGCGTCCAGAGCGCGTCCGGAGCGGCAAGCTCATGCCACCACGTGTCCAAAGGACACTCATCGTGCACAAACACGTCAACGACGACTGTGGAGACTTGACTGAGTGCTCTGCAAAAATTGGCGCTGGATAGTGCTCGGTGCAGTGCAAACCTTGATTGCCATGGTGTGACGTGTCTTTGCTTTCATCTGTGGAGGGCGGGACGTGTGTTACCAGAGTGGGTTAATGGGATGGGAAAGGTGAGGACAGAGAAAGATGCTCGTCCAATAAATTGGAGCAGCTTTGGCTGATGCATTAATAAGATTTCATGCGAGATGTCATTCCGAACGAAGGTGCTCGGTGCTCGCCTTTCCTAATTTCTACACATAACTTGCCCATGTTCTTATATAATGGGGTTCCTGGATGTGTGGAGGGTGCTGTGAGATTTTATCGAAATTTTCTGGAAGTTATTCATAGGGGTTGCAGTACAACGCCCAATATTGCCCTAAGATTTATTATTTCCATACCTCAGTATTTTTGCATTGGCCCTCTATATTTTATGCTATATTTGGGTTAGGGATATTGTTAGGGTTCTTCATGAATTTATTTGAAATTTCTGGAAAGACCGGGGAGAGGTAGACTTCACGATTAGTGTTTTGGAAAGAAAAGATTAAATAAGGAGAAAAGAGGAATTGGGATCGGAATCAGGGTTTCGGAGCGTGGCAAGGTCGGGAGATGGGTAGTGTGTCTTCAGGGCTTCAACACGATACTCAAGGACATTTGGTGGTGTGGTGCCGCGAGTGTATCACTGGATACCGTTCGAGCGAAAAGATGAGGTAGGTTCCCGGATTAGGGTTTAGATCGGAAGGTTGCGAGAAGGGTGAGATTAAGGATGAAACGCATGCGGTGATTAAGATATGCCTAACATGCAGGGTTTCATGCCAAAATGCGGGATTAGAAAAATCAGGGCGTGACACGGAGCAGCGCTGAACTCCTCGATCGACGGGGGCAAGTTGAGATTGCCCCTACGGTCCTGCGGGGCGGTCCCAGCCGACTCGGGACCTACTCCTCCCGCCGTCTCCGAGCTCCGGCCGGCGTCCGCAGGCGCGCCCTGAGCCAACGCTCCGACAGAGGGCCCCTCCCCCCGAAGAACGTTAGGCGAGGCGGGTTGGGCGCTAGCCCGCTCAGGCGACGGCCGGGGAGGCGACGATGTGGCCACACGCGGAGGCGACAAGGGCCGGGCATCCGACCCCGGCAGATCCCCGCTTCGGCTGGACCCCGGGGCGCTCGATGGAGCCTTTGGGATGTCTCCCGTCCTCTGCGTCCTGCAAAAGAAACCCGGGCCTGTCAATATTCGAAAAACACAGATGAACAAGCAGTCGCCGAAACACTTACTTGGCCGATCGAGGGACGGGGACGCGTTTCTTGGGCTTCGAGGCTCGCCGCCCGGGCGCGGCAGCAGTCGGGGCAGCCGAGGTTCCCATTCCACCTTGAGCCCCGAAGGCAGTGTCGGCATCTCTCTTCTCCCCCCGGCCGGGGGGAACGTCATCTTTGGCCGCCCGAGGAGTTTCACTCAGGGCGGCCGCCGGTGCTACCGGGTTGGGGCCAGCGGAGGAGCCATCTGTCACACCCCGATTTTCCAAAACCCAAAAATTAGGGCTAACAAAATTTTTTAATAACGTTAAAGGGAATGCACCTGATTAAAAACTTTCTCTCAAAACAGGTTAAACCCTAAAGCAAAGCAAGCCAACATCGTCTGCCCTTATCCCCCCCCTTTTTTCCTAGTCAGTATAACCTGGACCCCAACTACGGCTAATTGCCACACGAAACCCTTGTGAAATTTAAACGTATATGTGCCCTAAACTTTTTCTGAATGACATGATCTTTTGCCACCTACCTCGCCAGGCCATATCGTGAACATATGCACATATATACTATTTTTATTTATGTACTAAAACCTTAACGCGAGAATATGCCTTAACGCAACACCTACGCCATATACGTCAGTAGGCCAGCGGCACCTCGCAACCAAATGATCCCGAACCAAGATAAGAGAACCCTCGAGAGTTCCTATAACCTCTCCACCCCTTGCCGCGCTCCGAAACCCTAGACTCGAGCTCTCGATTCCTCTTCTTCCTATTTAAATCTAATTCCTTCTAAAACCCTAACTCGTTGTTAGCTCTGCCACAGACCTATGCACATACAAGCATACCAATAATGCCTTCTCAAGCTCTAGCGACCACGTCTTCCTACCATCATACTAACCCCGTTGCCACCCTATATACGCTCAATTTTCAAGTGTATGTTGGTATATACACCATATATGCAAACCCCAAATGTCGCCCCTCCGACAAAGCGACATACCCATGACAGCACTACAGAACTCTGAACAATGTGTCATGGGCCCCGTATATGCTAACACACCAGGCACGCACTGTACACGGGAATACAACCCAACGCAAGAACATCCATTAAACCAGCACCTGCACTCTACACACCAACACACCCTGGTTTTCAAAATTTGCATACCAGCGTGACCTTGCATGTAGTTAGGACATTCTCAAAATACATAAACTCAATACACCAGAATCCACCACACACGCGCCATATACGCGCATGAACCCTAACGCAAACATATACACCGTATACATCGATACATCCACGGCACCCTGCAACCAAGTAGTCCTAAGCCGAGGCAGAAGAGTCTTCGAGAGTTTCCATATCCCCTCTGACCCTTACCGCACCCCAGAACCCTAATTCCACGCTCCGGTTTCCTCCTTCCTAATTAAATCCAATTCTGATTAAAACCCTAATCGCGAGATCTATCACTCTTCGGCTCTCCTGAAAATTCCGATAGAATTCCTGAGACAACCTGATATTATTCTAAACCCAAATATAACATAAAATATCGACGCCAATTCAGGGACATCAGAATATGAAAATAATAAACCCTAAAGCAAAAAGGAGTGTTGAATTATGACCCCTAGAAATAGATACCCAAAAATTCTAATAAAATTCCACAATAATCCCTACCTTCCCAGAAGTCCAGATATACAAAACACCAAACACCTCCGCCCTAATTCTTTCCTCGCATGAAATCACGTTTGAACCTTAGTGAAAATAGTTCAAAATCTTGGTGAGCACCCTTCACTACCTCCCTATCATACCTACCTCCATAAAAACCCTCTGGCAGCTCACGTCCCACCATCCCCATGTAGTTCTAAGCCACGTCAAGCAATGGCATTCAAGCATCTGACACAAAACCTATCCCCTTTTGGTGCCTAACTCAACTATTGCCTTGAACACGTGTTATGGAGCCACAGTGGCAAAGTTGTGCATGACAGCCCCCGCTAGGACGTCTCGTGACACCTCATGCCACTCCGGAGCACGCTCTGCGCTGGCATGGGCATGCCACAGTGAACGTGCTCAACCCGAGGCTGTACCGTCCATCGATTGCAGCGCCGTCCCTCTCGCCTGAGCAAGCCACGGTACCCCCCCTGCCCTATTCCTTCTCGCAATGGCCTCCCCGAGCTGTCTTCTCCAACACCGAGCGTCCTGGCATGCCACAGTGGCATCAAGCAGTGACCACCGCACTGCACATCACCGAGAACCCCGGCCGCTGCGCCAACTCGTGCCATGACCTTTCCCCTCTCCCCTGTCCAGCTCACCATCTTTGCTAACCTCGGGAACGCTTCTCGCCGCGAGCTTCGGCAGCCGTACCCGAGTCGTTCGGTCGCGTGCCGAGCTCACTACAGAGGCATCCGCACCGCCCGCTGGATGCAGCACTGTCCAGCACTCCACCAAGCGCCACGGCCTCAACTCGATCATCAGCAAACTCTGCTCAGCCCTATTCCTTCCCGGAGCCGTCGCGTCGCTAGGACAGAGGAGCACAGCGGACGTCCCGTCGCCACCCTCGCTACCTCGCCTATAAGAGCCCCGGCCTCCCATCCCAGTTCACAAGCGGCACCACCACAACCCCGAGCTTCTAAGCAAAGAGCTCGAGCCCCCTCTTCCCGTCCCCACTGCCTCCCGAGCCGCACCACTGCTCAACTACCCGCAGCCCCGCCGAGAACCCTCCGAGCTGCCGAAGCCCCCAGTAGCCAATCAAATGCCACATCTCCCTCTCCCTCACCGCGAGAGACCGAAGCCCAACCTCAATTTCTGGAAACAAACCCCATGGCCTAAAGCCCATTTGCTCCTCACCGGCGACCTCTGCCAACGCCACCATTTCAGACCTCGCGAAGCCATTGGTTTAGCCGCTGGGCAAACCAACCGAAGCGGTAAGTACCCGGGGCACTGACGGGTGGGCCGTGGGCCCGGCCGAGTCTATTTGGTTGAGTAAGCCACGCCTGCCCACGTTCCCGCCTCCCACTCTGGAAGGCGTATTTTCTAACACGGCAAAGCGTAGTATGGCCGGTTTCTAGTTTCTTTTGTTTCACAGAACCAGACCACCACAGGTCCGGCCGGTTTGACCCCTTAGTGACTGATTTTTGCAAATATTCTTCCGGTTCTAGAATCCAAGGAATAAAAGCTAGCTTCTGTATTCACAAAGTTTTAAATTTTGAAGCAGTTTCAAAGCTCCAACAGTAAGATTTAGATTTAGGTAATTCCTCCCTTTTTTCTCTCAAAAGGCATATACGATGTATGCGTCATTTTTTTGGCAACCAAAATCCTTTCATACCATCCGGGGTATGTAGAAATATCTGTAGCACTCGATTAGCCGAAGGACCAAAACATCTAGGATTTAAAACCTAGCTAAGACACCCAAACGCATTGACTCTTTTTCTAGAAATCTTGTACAATCAAAATAAAATGTTTTGGACCCAGTAGGTTTATGAAATCTAAGTACCTTCCTTCACACAATTGCCATAACTAAAAATGAGATCCTAATGAGATTAGAACCTTGTTGCGGAAACATAGGTTTTGTTATGTTTTGTCAAAACCCTATCTCGCGCTTAAAACCCTCTAACGAAATCCTGTAACCGTCGTTGCCAGATAAAACCAAAACCCAAAGTGCCCCCCACTATTACTAAAACCATAGTTAAATCAACCCTAATATGTATCCCTCTGACACGATAGTAACTAAATAAACCCTAAAGTAGCACCCTTGACCTAAAGCGTCCGTTAAACCTCCCAAAGTTTCCGAAAACCAGCACCACCCAAACTCACCTTGATCACATGGATTTATTTCTTCGGATGTTATCATTGAACGTTATTTTTTCTTCCTCGCCTCATTGCTTATTCAGTGTTTTTCGACGTATAGATACGGTGTAACGCGATCCCGTGCGAAATATTCCGGACGATCATCGAATCGAGTCCAAAGAATCCGTCAAGACTGCCAGGCAAGCATTCCCACTTTGATCATGTTGAATCCCATATGGTTGAAATCTACTTATGTTGTTTGCGAACCTTGCATGCTAAGTGACTATAAACGTTATTTTATGCTAGATTAGTTATACCTAGTAGATGCACCTGAGGTAGGTCTGGAAATCTGACTCTCGTACCCCTAGATACATTTAGTTGGTAGATATACGACCAACTGAATAGTAAGGATATAGGCATTAGCCGTGCTTAGCCCTGCCATAGTTGAAAACCAAGTTTTAAACGATTACATGGAAATACAAACCCTCGGTTTGCAATTGCACACCGAGGAGCCCTTTTGAAATCAATGTTTGCCAAAAACCCCAAATGAAATGATGGAGGAATTTTGATTCGGGCAAGAATGCTAAGGGATGTTGGGAGGTGGTAGAGTAGCCGGTTGCTACTTGAGGTAATGAATGGTAGGGTAGCCGGTCGCTACCCGAGGTGATGCATTGAAAGTGGAGTCTTGCTCGAATCGGTTAAGGACCGAACCTAAGTGCCGCTGAATCAGTTCCCCCACCGTACGTCCACATGTCCTTTATGGGAAGGACTTGACTCGGTACCTCGTCTAATACTAGAGCTCGGAGCCGTGGGAAGTTAGGGTGATGTGCTAGGGTGGATTTGGGATCCCTAGAGGATCTTCACGGGACTACGTGGAGGTAAAGCTCTCAGCGAGTTCCACGTTTGTGTGGAGGTAAAGCTCTCATTGGGTTCCACGTAGTACGTGAAAATATGGTTCGACACAAAGGTGGGGAGTCCCATTTTTGTCATCCGGGATGTAAAAGTTGGGTTACCCATCTAGCGGGTCCGGCTCTAGTGTGAACACGGGCGAAGGGTCTCGTTGTAATAACCCTGCATGAAATATTGCCGTATATTTCCTCCTGTGGGAATAGCTTGCGAGTACATTCAATGTACTCCCCTGGCTTGTTCATTTGGCCAGACGAAGGAGACGTCAACCCCGAAGAAGCAATTACGATCGCGAAAGCTAGGGCGTAACCCCAGTCAGTTGCCTGTCGGGATTTGGCATATTGCTGGGCCACATCATCGCTTGTTTTTCCGCTGTAAGTTTATAGCCGTTGGGCTACAGGTATCAGACAATCGACCTTGACGGTCTATTTCCTTAATGTACCATGATATTCGTATGTATAATCATGATACACAGGTTAACTTGTGTGTACCGGCTACTGATCGAGGGACCGGTACAGTAATCACAAGGGAGTATCCGGCTTAAAAACCGGGTACACCACACCATCTCGCTCTTCCGGGGCAATCCCCGTGGCGGGCGGAGCCGCCGATTCAGGATGGGCGGGGGAGCCACCCTGCCTCGACGAAGTGGCGCTCGCCGCAGCGGGCGTCGGACCGGCGGCAGAGCCGCCCTGTCCCCCCGGGGTAGGACCCGCCGGTGGCCTTCGTCTCTTAACGCAGAGGGGGACATCATCGTCATCCTCGTCCTCCTCCGGGGCTGGCGCACTCGGCGGGGGAGGGCGGGGTGCCACGGCTGCCGGCACCTTCCCCTTAGAAGGTCCGGCGCCCTTCGAGGACCCGGCGCCCTTTGAAGAGCCGGCGCCGGAAGAAGACGCCCCGGGCGCCCCCTGCAGTGGCGGCCCGCCGCTTGGGACATCGGCGTATCGCGGCTGGTTCCATATCTCGTTCTCCGGGAGGGGAGCGTTGGAACAAAAGCCGAACAAAACCTGCAAAGACAAAAAGACAAACCCCGAGTGAGACTCGTCGAAGAACTAAAAAAAAGGGGTCGGGGTATCAGTTACTCACCTGACTCGGCGGGTTCGCCCGGCTGAAGGGCGGCGGCCGCCCGGAGAAGTCCAGACTCATCCCCTGAGCCAGGAGCTTCTCAAGCCGGCTCTGGACTTCTCCCTCCGTGAGCCCTTTGGCGGACTCCCGAGTCGCGTCGTCTTCGCCGGTGTACTCGAACATGGGGTGCGCCCGAAGCTTCGCAGGCTGCACCCGCCACCGGACGAAGGTCGCCACGACGACCGTTCCGGTAACTCCGGACTGCATCGCCTCGGCGAGCTGCGCCATCAGGACAGTAATGCTGTTCTGTTCCCTGTCGAGCGGTGATTCCGACCAGCTCGGCTTGACCTCCGGCGGATGGCCCGAGAAGGCCGGAAGCGACGGGTCAGGGTTGGCGTAGTAGAACCAGTTGGCATGCCAACCCTTGTTCGAGGACAGCATCGGCGGGGCCCGGTAGCTCTTCGCCACCCCGGACCTTAGCTGGAACCCGGCGCCTCCCACCACGGCCGGGTTGTCTCTACTCGGCTGTGGCTTCACCATGAACAGGTGCTTCCACAGGGCGAAGTACGGTCGGATGCCGAGGTAGCACTCGCACAGCGTGATGAAGCACGCGACGTGGAGTATGCTGTTGGGATTGAGGTTGTGGAGCTCTAGCCCGTAAAAGTAGAGCAGCCCCCGTAGAAAAGGGTGGACCGGCACCGAGAATCCCCACTCGAAAAAGGAGCTGTAGACGACCAGTTCGCCGGTGTTCGGAGTGGGGACGGTCTCCCCCGCGGCGGCGCGCCACTCGACCAGCTCCTTGGGCGGCAGCATTCCCAGCCGCACGAGGGTTTCCAGCCGCGCCTCCGTCGCCGTCGACTTTGTCCACGGAGCCATTGGGTCAGCGGAGGAATCTCCTTCGCTCAGCAGCTTCCATACCAAAGCGTTTTCTTCGGCTTTGGTCGGATCAGCTTCCCAATGCGGGGCTTGCATCCGAGGTGGCCGGAGTGGGAGTTAGGGTTTTGGGTGGAACGGCGCGCACGAGTCAATCCGGGCGAAAGGAAAACGAAAGGTTCGGGCGCAAAGGGAATGAGGATGCGTGTGAAGGCGTGGATCGATCCCTCGACCTCTTCGGAATATAAAGGGGAATGGATTGAGCGGTTCGGCTTCCCCACGTCCGCACACACCCGGATTCCGCTACGCGCTTCGGACGGGCCACGTTGCGTTTCTTCCGCGCCCACGACTTAACGGCGCCGCAATTCGTGCCGCTTAATTAAAAGGGGATCCGACGGTTGGCCTTCTGGGTTTAATAGCCGTTCGGAGTACACTCCCGCAAACAGCAACCGCAACGTGTTTCCCGCAAGCCACTAGCCGGTCACCGGCAGAATCGGGACCGGGCGTTACGGTTGTGAAGGGTTTCAGTGGTTGGCCTCAAGCAGGAACGCAATCACCTGAATACACCCGAGTGAAGGGCAGTAATGGCGCGCCTTCCGTGGGCCATAAGTCGGATACCGAGCAACTCAGAGCTACCGGATTCTCCACCTGGACCTACCGAGAACGTGAATTTCGGAGGCTTCGGGACCCGGAATTTCCGGATTCAGTGGAATGACTCGATGTAAGGCTTCGTCACCCGGGAACCTATGCGACATGGCTTGTTTCTCTGGTTTTGACGTGAATTTCGGAGGCATTCCTTCAGGGGACACTAGCTGGACTCGACCCACTCAGGAAGGCCAGGTGCTACTCGGAAATTTAGTCAGGATTCATGGTATGCCCCACGCTGGGCTATCAGCCGGTCTCTGTCCATCAGGATGGATCGGGTACCACCAGAGTTTACCCGCTATTAGCTCACCCGCCATGATATTCCTACCTTACAGGTAAATATTACTCGGCTTTTTACTGTCTTTTCCACAGGAGTTCTATCAGTCCTTCGCAATCTCCCTGCAAGCAGAAGTCACTCGGAAGCCTTGACCAGAAGTGAAGATCGATAGCAGTAAGATCGTGAAGGACTCGGGGGCTACTGATGATGACATGGCATCCGGGTATCATCAAGGAGGACGAATCCGGCCCTCTGGCCACAGGGCGGGCCGGGCCGACTACTCGGAGTCCGACTTCTACACGGGGGCGTCTCATCAACGTGGAGTACAAGACATGGACTAATATCCGTCCGGCATACCCGGGATCTGTTGTAACTAATTAGGAAACCAATCTGTTAACCGATCCGGACTCTTGTAACCCTATCCCGGTCGCCTATATAAGGCCTGGTAGGGGACCTCCGATCGGTAAGCTCCTTAGTCATAGGCAATCTCCATTGTTTTATAGCTCAAGCCACCTCGAGATCGATTCTCCAGGGCTTGCGGCATTCGGGATTCAAGCTATACTAGCCACCAAACACAGGACGTAGGGTATTACCTCTCTGCAAGGGCCTGAACCTGTCTAAATCCTGTCTCCCGTGTGCACCCATCCAGGTTTGCTGTGCTCACACCGCCCCATATTCAGTATTGCCGGAATAATACTCCGACAGTAAAGAATAGCAGATTGAATATTTTATATTAACTGCAAATATTCCTACTGAGAATGACACGTGGGGTCTATATTTCATAAAATTTCATGTATTTTTTTGGTTTTCCTATTATTCTTATGTGGACCCAGTGTGTCACAGAGAGGTATTCGTCTTCACTGTGTTCAACTTATAGGTGTATGACCCATGGGGTTCTCTTGTCATAATAATTATCGGTATTTATTTACTTGAGTGTTTTAGGATAAATTCCATGATCATTTTTCACATAACTCGGAGTTCCTTTCCTGTACTTCTTACATGAAGTAGCTCGGATGATAGTGGAGGAGGTATTACATTGGGTATTTAAACAATTACTCATTTGTACTTTATTACAACTCATTATCACGAATAACATGTATGGTCATTAGATCAATCGGTACATTAATTTGGTCGGAATCTGGTTGAATTAACTTCAACTGCCAGTCATTTTAACAGTGAATTAATTCATCTCATGTGTGTTTAACTAGGTGGAAAAAGAACGGATCACTAGTTAGTACAGGTACACCTGGCTTACACCCGTGAGCAATTAAGCTATCGTGGCACTAATTAAAAGAAGTCAGTAATCTCAATGATTACCGGGTTATCAAGTATGTATTAGTTGTAGTACTAGCTAATGAGTAAACCTTGTCTTTAGTCGATGTATAGCCGTTAAACCAACGTTGTGATCATTGGGGGCATTAAACATGTCTAAACCGGATCTGCAGTCATTAACTTAACAACAGCAAATTGCACATTTAAACACGGTTCTGTTAAATAATGCATGTTCAGTCGGCATCTAATCACTATTTCAATTAACGTTCATTAGGGCAGTAATAAAATCAGTGTATTAAGAATGTTCGTTAATGATTAAGCTGGCCTATCCGAACAAAACAGTCAACGGCTTATTGCAATCATTAACTCAGGTGATTAAGAAAATATCCATGTATTAATTATTGGTATTAATGTTAACTGTCGACAACGGCCGGTCAGACCGGCCGTACTGCTGTGCCTCGGTGAGATGGCAGCCGCCGGTGGCGAGCACGGGCGAGCACCAGGGAGGAAGAGGATAAAATGGGGAGGGAGGAGAAAAGGAGGTTGAGCTGAGGAGCAGCTCACCCCGTCGGTGCACGGCAGTGTGGCCGAGGTTGGCAACGAGGGGCGGCAGCGTCGTTGGTGGCGAGGCGGAGCTCGGGGTCTTGCTGTGCCTGAGGAAGAAGGGACCGGGGATGGGAAGCTTCGGGAGGCCGGCGACTTGAGCGATCCTCCGGTGGCGGAGCTTGGTGTGGAGGAGCTCCACAGCGGCGAGGCGAGCTACTTGAGCTCGGGGCTGATGTGGACGGCGGTGGCGAGCAGCGCGTCGGTGGCGGCGGCGCTCCGTGGCGGAGCTCGGCAGCGTCTTCTGTGGCGGAGCTCCAAGGGCGTGTGGCAGCTGCGTTGGGGAGCACGGGGCTCGGTGGGAGCGACGTCCCGGTGGAGTGCGGCGGCGCCGTGCTTAGAGAGGAAGAGCTCCACGGCAGGATTTGAAGAAAGGAGGGAGAGAGAACTTCGGGAGGTTGAAGAAATGGGGAAGGAAGAGGTTGCGGCTTTGGGGAAAAGAAGAAAAAGAGAAGAAGGTGGGGAGGCTGGGAACCTCGAGGAGCTCGGGACTGGGTGCTGGGGAGAGGACTAGGCGGCCGCGCCGACGACGCGTGCCCGCCGCGCGGTGGTGGTGGCCTGCGGCATGGGACCGACTGGTCAGCGGCGGAAGGACGGGGGCCGCATCGGGTGGTTTGGCGCTGGGGAGAAGCTGGTGGGCTTCGGCCCGCCTGGGAAGGGATGGAGATGGCCCAAGGGGCTGGCCCGTTCGGTGGGGGAGATAAGAAATTCCCGTTATCCTCTTTCTGATTTATCTCTTTAGCTTAGGGTTTGGTAAAAATAAGTTCATCTTACATTCAAAATTCTGGAACGATTTGAACCGCTTCCAGAACGTATTTGGACTGCCATTTTAGTATGTTTGCAAAAAAAGGTTCCAAGTGGGGTTTGAACTACAGCTAGTTCCTATCTTTTTCAAATACTTTTCAAAGATCCGCATTTGAGCTTGGAAAGGCAAATAAACTTAAATATGGAATCTTGCAAAATTTGGAGAGGAGGATGTTCATGTTGTTGACTTATTTCAATTTTGTCCAAAAGAAAGGTGTTTAGGAAAACATTTGTTAATACATGCAAATCAACTCCAATTAACTTGAGAATTTTTTTTTGTGGGGCTTTCTTCTGAGGTTTATTGAACTTAGGAGAATCACTCGACTTACATTTCAGTGAGGTCGGTGTCACAATTTTATTCAATGCCAGTTTTTACGTCGTTCTTTCTAGGTTTTCGAGTTGAGCCAAATTTAAATGACAGTTACGATTGGAAATAAACTTTTTTTCTTCATCCATAGATCCTTTACTCATATTTAAAAAATTGGAATACTTAATCCAATGCAAAATTATGCTTCGTGGAAAATACAACGTTTTTATTATTTGACCAACCATCAGGAGAAGCAAATACAAGGGGTACAGATGGGTTGCTCCAACCAAGGTGACAATAGCGAGAAGACGGAATCACTTATATATCAACTTTTACACTAGTTCTGGAAAGAGAAAACTAGATCAAGTTATTAGTTTAGTAATGACGAGAGTGGTTAAGAGGTGTAAGAACTGTTGCTAGTCCTGCAAATTCAGAATTCAAGATTGATGGATTGAGTGAGAAGAGCTATTATGAACAACTATCCTTACTCAAGTCATGAAGGAGGGAGGTGGGGGGGGGGATTGATGATTATGAAGCAAAAGAAACATCTGGTCATGATTACTTCAGATCAGAAAGAAAGAAGGATAAATCTAAAGATAGTCAAGGTGACTTTCTCCATTAGCTTGAAAAGAAATCCTTCTAGGAGATTAACTAAGATGT
Organism: Stipa capillata; assembly: GCA_019208055.1. Lineage (NCBI taxonomy): Eukaryota > Viridiplantae > Streptophyta > Magnoliopsida > Poales > Poaceae > Stipa > Stipa capillata. Next base: position 66,944 of record JAGXJF010001442.1, read on the forward strand.
CCCTTGCTTGAGGATGGATCAGATTGAGATGTCCTTTACTTGAGGACATATTAGGTTTTATTCTTGGATAGCTATGTTTTCATTTGATTCAAACAGGGTGATATGACTTAATTGGATGGAAGAGATATTGTCTAGAGGGAATAATTCAAGAACTGTTGGGGCCTAAGAATAGTCCCGTACCACATGTAGTATCATCAACGAGGAGTTGGCCAGACTCCCTATTGATGTTCTAAGTGAGCACGAAAGCATTATGGGGTACCGAGTACGTACTCATATACATCATGATCATTCACAGAATAGGTATATATGGTTTGTACAAGAGCAATTCTAGATCATCCAACATTTACTAACTTACATTGTTAAGGTGGAATAGGACATCTTTAAGATTGGTTTGAGGTTCAATTCAATCTTGCTAGAAAGGTTTATTGGTCCCCAAGAGAGGAGGGAGGGGAGGGCCGAATCGAGGCTTGGACCACTCCAAACAGATGTAAGAGGTAGCTGTGGGGTACTAAGGATGATCTCCAAGGATGTTTAGAGGAATAAAAAGGATTTATGGCAGCGAGAACAAGTTCAAGCCAAGATAGATGGGTGTTGCTGATTTTACCGTCCAAGTTCATAGAAATGGGCGGAAAGAAGAGGTTGCTCACTTAGGATATCATGAAAGCATGAGGAAAAGAACTATTAGTTAACCTTCAAGAATATATTTATTCAGTTTAGAATAATGAAGGCATACTTGAAATGGAATTGGACATGTTTTGACATAATTCCATGTTTCTGCTGCGATAGGTTATAAGAGAGGTAGTCCTACGAGGATGATAAGATGTTGCTCCCTACTTGGAAAACAATCTAGGCTAAGAACAACATCAATCCTCGTTGGTCTGAGAATGATAAGGGTTGCCAAAAACTCAACCCCAATTATATAGATCTTAACACCCTCGAATTTGACATCTAATAATTAATTTCTCGGTGGCACATGCGGGGCACATAAAATATTATTGATTTGGGAAATTATTTACATTAATAAGATGACCGTGCGAGTTGTTAATTATACTTATCTTCATCCTAGGACCAAGGTGAACTAATTTGTTATTCTAGAGACAGAGTAATTCAGAGTTTCTAAACACAGTCTTTAAGGCAATGTATACCGGTGGTGCTAAAATTCTTGTACAGTACAACCCAGTGTCAAATAAAGAAAATTTTCCAATACCCTTTTTGGTGTCTTCATTGCACTTTTTGATAAATATGTAATCTTTACCTTGATCATCATCGGTCTCTACATGAAAACCATTTGTGCGAATATCCTTGAAGCTTAGGAGCATTCCAGTGGATCCAGGGTAGAGCAAAACTTCTTCAATTATCAATGTTGTGAGTCATGTGTTGACTTTGACAATAGTTGTGATGAATATCTTGCCATCTTATGAGGAGTTGAATGTTTGGTTGCATGAATTTGTGGTTTGAATTATTTACAATGTAATTGTTTGATTGAGTTTCTCAATTTGTCTCAAGGAAAAATTGAGTGGATGAAAGATTTTTCTCGGCTGACATGGGTCAAGTGGAAAACTTGTGCTCGCGACGCTTTGCTTGTTCTATTGTGTGCAGGTGCGAGTTGGGTGCGGCGATGGTTCGGCCATATGGACCGGCATGATAGCTTGGAGGGCTGAGATGCGGTCAAGGAGGTGGCGACGACATCGTGCGGCTTAAAAGCATGTACGCGGACGACAAGAAAGCGGGTAAAGACGAGACGTGAGGACCAAGTCAGTGCGAGGGCGTTTTGGTAAAAATACGGAAACCACCGAAGCTCAACCAAGAAACTGCGGCGGCGGCTGGAAGCGGTTTAGGGTTGGTAGCTTAGGGTGGAAGGAAAATCGAGAGGTGGCTAAGCTATTTAGACGCTTTGGGATGCGTGCTAGGTAGTTAGGCCCATTAGGGCATGAGGCCCAAGAGTGGAAGAGGGGGTTGTCCCTCCCCACTATAAATAGATGATGAGGGTTTTCTTAACCCTTAACCCTTTTGATTAGCTTGTGAGAGCTGCACTTTGTGAAGTGCTTTGCCTAGATGAGAGGCTTGTGAAACTCCAAAGAAAACCCACGAAAATTCAATACAAAAAGATTTCCTCAATTCCTATGTGTTCTTGAGTCATTCACTCTTTGAATCTTTTTGATTTTCGTTTTCTTGCTTTTCTTGTGAGTTGATTCTTGATATGGCAAGTTAGTGATGGAGTAATCACGTCCTATTTGATTCCATCCTAGCATATTCAAGAAATCAATCCCTTTTCCCACGTTTTGAGTTTGCTTGCAAGAGAAGAAAGAATTGGGGTTTTGCAATTGACTTGCTTGGGGGCTAATCTTTGTGATTTGATAGATGGAATAGGTTGCTGTGATATGTGAGAGATCATCCTGTTGATTTGAGATCAAAAATCCTCACGAGCAACAAGTAATCAATCTTTTGGTGTTCGTCCAACTTTTGGAGCTTATTTGGAAGAATGGGAGAAGGGTTGTGTCTTGTGGTCTTTTTCTGAGAATCAATCATTGATTTATAGTCACAAGACATACCTAGATCCTTTTGCAAAGTTTCATCCTTTTTGGTTGGACGGATTTCAAACCGGAGCAAAAATTCCAACGAAAAAACAGGGTTTTCGCAGTTCTGGACTACACCCGGAGATTCCGGACTAGAATACCCGGAATGTCTGGGTGTGTAATTTGAGTGCTTGAAAATACACATCCGGAGTGTCTGGGCTCACCCCGGAGTCTCCGGACATCATCCCGAGAGGAATTGATTTTTAGATTGTACATCCGGAGTGTCCGGACATTCTACCCCGGAATGTCCGGGTAGCCAAAATCTGGCTGCGCTGCACGCACTGTTTTGGCCGTAACTTTTGCATCCGGACTCCGTTTTCAGTGATCTTGTACTCGTTTTAAAGCTAACGACGAGCTCCACATCGTCAATGACTTTCTAGGGTTTTTCCGCTGCATCTTCTTTGTCATTTACAGTAGTATCTCAATTGCTATCTGTATTTGAATTTGAAGAAAAATTTGTATCCGACATTCACCCCCCCCCTCTGTCGGGAAGCCATCGATCCAACAAGTGGTATCAGAACCCGGTCTCACTTCTCTATAGCTTTGACGCTTTGCGAGCCATGGCTTCCCACGGATACTCGACTCGTCCTCCTGTCTTCAATGGGACGGACTGGGAGTTCTGGAAAAATCGAATGAGAATCTTTATCCAGTCAGAGGGGCTTGCTATTTGGAAAATCATCGAAAACGACTTTGCTCTTCCTGCACAAGTGACGGCTGAAAATCAGGTTGATGTTGAAAACAATTGCAAGGCCATCAACTATTTGCTCTCTGGTTTGGATAGGAAGGAGCATGAGCGGGTTGCTCATCTTGATACCGCTCACAAGATTTGGTCGACCCTGATCACCTACCATGAGGGGTCCGACCAAGTCAAGATTGCTCGAGCGGATCAATACAAAGTTGAATACAATCATTTTGAGCAACGCTCTGGGGAATCGATTTCTGAGCTTTTTGAGAGATTTGAAAGAATTGTGAATAAGCTCAGGAGTGTGGGAGTGAGGTACTCTGACTCAGAGATGGCTAGGCATGTGTTGAACACATTAGAGCCCGCTTTTGAAGTGCGGAAGATTGCCATCCAAGAGTCCGCCAATCTTGCCACTCTCACACTCGATCACCTGTTCTCCAAGCTCTCTACTCATGAGATCACTTCGGAGAACAGAAATGGTTCAAAGAACAAGACTTTGGCTCTTGTTGGGAACACTTCCTCGGATCCATCGGGGATAGTGTCTCCTAATGTCAACTCTGACACTTGCATGATCTCTTCTTCTGGACTGTCTCTTGCAGCCTTGTCTTCTTTGTCTGATGATCAGCTTGAATCTCTTCCCGAGGATGAGCTCGCGTTATTTGCAAAACGCTTCTCTAGGGCATATAAGAATGTGAGAAATAGGAGAAGGAAATCCTCGGACATCACCTGCTATGGATGTGGTGAGAAAGGCCACATTCGATCCGAGTGTCCCAATCCTAAAGAGAGAAACAAGTTTGCTTCTAAATTTCAGGACAAGAGAAGGAACAACTTTGGATCAAGGCCCAAGATGCGTGAGGCGGAGAAGAATCTTCGTCGAGCTCTCGCCGCTTTTGGAGATAGCGACAACAGCTCCAACTCTTCTTCATCTTCCTCTTCCTCAAGCGAGGATGAACCGGAGCCGCCCAGGCACAAGAAGAAAGGGAAGAAGAAGGTAGAACATGGCTTCACCGGCATGTGCTTTATGGCGAGATCCGAAGAAGAGAGCGACGACGAAGATCTTGAAAGCGATGTAAGTTGCACCTTTGATGAGCTCAGTGTTAGGCATGATAAACTGCTTGATATGTTTGATGTGCAAAATGATGCCTTGTTTGCTTCAATCAAGAAATCTAAAGACCTGACTAAGAAAGTTAATTCTCTTACACTAGAAATTGCTAAACTGAAAAGTAATGAGGATGAGTGTGCTAGTTGTGATGTTTTACACAAAGAATTCCTTGAAGCTAAAGATGCTCATGCTAGTGTAAGTGAATTGCTTAAGTCATCCATGGTTGAAATTGATAAACTTAAGTCGAGCCCTTGCTCCTTTTGTGTTTCTAAGGATGATAACTTAGACTCTCTTAGGAAAGAGATTGATATGCTCAAATCTTCACATGCTAGTTTGCCTTCTAGAGCACCTCCTGGATGTTCCTCTAGCTTAGCACCTCTTAACGAATTGAATGAGATGAAATTGTGCTTTGCTATAGGTTTCATATTGCATATAATTGTCATCCAAGAGCTTATGGTCTATAAGGACAATCTAGCCAAGCTTAAAACTGCTTATCTTGCTGGTTGCATTGTTCACTCATTTCGTGCTAAGGAACTTGAAAATGCTAAGAATCAACTTGCTAGCGTTAGTTCTAAGAGCACTCAAGAACCTTCTTCATGTTTAAGATGCAAGTATTTGGAAGGTAGAAATAAAGAATTGAATCAATCTGTGCTAGAGATGAGGAGACCTGTATGTGATAAATGCTCTGAATTAGTTGAAGAAAATCAGGATCTAGGAAGACACATTTCTGAACTTTACAGAAAACTCACTCTGGCTAATGCTACTGCTTCTAAGCTACCTGTTGATGCTTCTCATGTTAATTCCTCTACTTGCACATTTTGCCATGAGCTTGAGAATGATGTTTCTGCTATGCATGCTGCATTTAGAGAGAGGTTTAAGAAAACAGTAGCTGAGACTTGTAGCATTGCTTGTGTGTCTTGTGAGTCTCTAAAACTTGAACTAGGAGCATACAAAGAAAAATATGAGAAAGCTGTTAGAGTGTCAGCTTCAGGAGCTTGTCTTACCTGTGCTCCTTTGCTTAGGGAAGTTGATTACCTCAAGAAAACTTTGGAGAGATTTTCTGGAGGTAGAAAAGAACTTGACATGATCTTAGACAAGTCTAGAGTTAGCTCAGGCAAAGGTCTAGGTTTTAATCATGTGGAAGAAAATAAGAATCATCCTCCTCATCCCATTGGTCCTCTTGGTAGAGGTTTGATTGCAATAGCTCAGGGGGAGAGGGAGAACAGTGTTCAAGTCAGGTGGCTATCTGGATTCATCTCTTAAGGACAAGAGTGCTTCAGCTTCAGTTGGTACTACCTTGCAGAGGGTAAAATACCGATGCACTCATTGTCATAAGGATGGTCATCTTGTTGAGTTTTGCTTTCGACGTCTCAAGGAGGAGCGTCGTGACCGTGTTCGTGTTCTTAGGGGTATTCAACGACGCAACAATGCGTTGAGTGCTCCTAAGACACACACGAGGCCTCAACATGTTGAGGTTTCTGGTGGCTCTAGCAGGCGACAGGGCTTAGGTCGCTTAGAGTCTTCTCGCCGTCCTCTTGGAGGTGGTTCACGTGCTCCGGTGCGTGACATTCCTCCGTAGCGCGTTCTAGGTCAGGATCATAGAGTTGCTCAAGGTGTTGCATTGCATGCTAATCACTCACGATCTTTTGTTCCTGTTCAGCGAGTGACTCAGTACTGGATTCAAAAATCCTTGCTTACTAACCCCAGTACTGAGTCCACTCGTTTTCGGCCTTTTGTGTAGGTTGGTCGGCGAGGGTTGGTGAACATGTGGCTCGTTGATTCCGGGTGTTCACGTCACATGACCGGAAGCTCAAAATGGTTCACCTCCCTCAACAAGACGTCCGGTGATGAGTACATCACTTTTGGAGATGACTCCCGTGGACGTGTGACACACAAGGGCGCAGTGCGAGTCAACAACAACAACATTCTCAAAGATGTTGCCCTTGTGAGTAAACTGAAATACAACCTCATTTCTGTTTCACAGCTCATTGATGATGATTATGAGGTGTGTTTTAAGAAGAATGGATGTCGTGTTCTTGACTCTTCGGGTGCACTTGCTTTTGGTATTTCTCGTCCCGGAAGAGTTTTTGCTGCTGAGTTTAGTTCTTCTGAGTCTAGGTGCTTTCTTGCAACTAGTTCTTCAGTGTTTCAACTTTGGCACCGACGTTTGGGGCATGTTGGTTTTGACCACTTGACTAGAGTTGGCAGCCTTGACCTTCTGAGAGGTTTGCCCAAACTCAAACCAGTCAACGATTTGGTATGCGCCCCATGTCGTCATGGCAAACAAGTTGCCGCTTCTCATCCACCTGTCAATCAGGTGAAGACCGATGGACCCGCTCAGTTTTTACACATGGACACTGTAGGTCCAGCTCGGGTTCGATCGGCGGGTGGGAAGTGGTATGTTCTTGTCATTGTTGATGACTATTCTCGGTTCTCTTGGGTGTTTTTCATGGAGCACAAATCTGAGGCATTTGAGTTCTTTCGAGATTTGGCTTTGAGGCTTTTGAATCTCTTTCCTGGCTCTTTGAAGGGAATTCGCAGTGATAATGGGTTAGAGTTCAAGAATGCTTCTTTCGCAGATTTTCTTGCTGATCGTGGTGTTGAGCACCAATTCTCCACTCCACGCACCCCACAGCAGAATGGTGTTGTGGAGAGGAAGAATAGAACTTTAGTTGAGATGGCAAGAACGATGCTTGATGAGTATGGCACATCACGACGGTATTGGGCCGAGGCCGTCAACACCGCTTGCTATGTGTCAAATCGAGTTTTTCTGCGTTCTTCTCTGCACGTGACATCTTATGAGCTTATGTTTGGGAAGAAGCCAAATGTGTCCCATCTTAGGGTTTTTGGTTGCAAATGTTTTATCCTGAAGAAGGGCCTTCTCGACAAGTTCGAGTCGCGTACTTCTGATGGTATCATGCTTGGATACCCTGGACATTCGAAAGGATATCGAGTGCTTAATCTTGAGACTAACACCATTGTGGAGTCCTGTGATGTGACTTTTGATGAGGCTAGCTCTGCTAGACCCGAGCTTTCAGGTGTTTCACAGGAGTCCGAGTCGATCTTCCAGGATGAAGATGACTTTGAGAGTGGCGTGGGCCGTGCCCCCACTTCTCAGGCGGCAGCTGTTGGTCCTCCAGTGGTCTCTTCAACAGTAGCTGAGGGTCCAGCACCGACGACTTCATCATCGGCGGTGGCACCTTCTTCACCGGCAGCTCAGCTTCCTACCTCTTCTACAGCTGAGGTAGAGGCTGCCGAGGCTACTTCCACTCGAGTTCCAGATGAGCTCGGGGGTCCACAACGTCTCCAGAAGGATCACCCTCCAACGCAGATCATCGGCGACATCTCTGAGCGTGTAACTCGCTCCAGGTCCATTCCTTCCTCAGAACTTGCACATTCAGCTTTTGTTGCATCTTTTGAGCCCAAAGATATATGTCATGCACTTTCTGATGATAGTTGGGTCAATGCCATGCATGAGGAGTTAGAAAATTTTGAAAGAAATAAGGTTTGGGCGCTTGTAGAGCCTCCACTTGGTCACAATATCATTGGAACCAAGTGGGTGTTCAAGAACAAGCAAAGTGAGGATGGCATTGTTGTTCGCAACAAGGCTAGACTTGTAGCCCAAGGGTTTAGTCAAATAGAGGGCTTTGATTTTGATGAGACCTTTGCACCAGTAGCTCGCTTGGAGGCTATACGCATTTTGCTTGCATTTGCAGCTTCTAAGAAGTTCAAGCTTTATCAAATGGATGTGAAAAGTGCATTTCTTAACGGTTTCATTGAAGAAGAAGTCTATGTCAAACAACCTCCAGGATTTGAGAACCCTAAATACCCTAACCATGTGTTCAAACTGTCCAAGGCTCTCTATGGTCTTAAGCAAGCTCCTAGAGCTTGGTATGATAGACTTAAGAGCTTTTTGATTCAAAATGGTTTTGAAATGGGAAGGGTAGACAAAACCTTGTTTCTTCTTAGGCGTGGCAATGATCTTCTGATAGTGCAAATCTATGTGGATGACATAATCTTTGGTGGCTCCTCTAATGCTCTTGTGTCCAAGTTTTCTGAGATGATGAGCAGGGAATTTGAGATGTCCATGATGGGTGAGCTCCAATACTTCTTGGGGCTACAAATCAAGCAGACAAAGGAGGGCACTTTTGTGCATCAGGCCAAGTACACCAAGGATCTATTGAAGAAATTCGGGATGAGCGATGCCAAGCCAATCAATACCCCGATGTCTACTGCAACATCACTTGGTCCTGATGAAGAAGAAGAGGCGGTGGACCAGAAGGAGTTCAGGAGCATGATCGGCTCCCTCCTCTACCTGACGGCGACAAGGCCGGACATCCAGTTCGCTGTTTGCCTATGTGCGAGGTTTCAAGCCTCGCCGAGAGACTCCCACCGGCAAGCTGTGAAGCGCATCATGAGGTACCTTCGATCATCCCTTGAGTTTGGACTTTGGTATTCATGCTCTTCTGTTCTTGGGATTCGGGGTTTTTCTGATTCAGACTTTGCCGGGTGTAAGATAGACCGCAAGAGTACTTCTGGCACTTGTCACTTTCTTGGCACTTCTCTTGTTTCATGGTCTTCTAGAAAACAATCTTCTGTTGCACAATCTACTGCTGAAGCTGAGTATGTTGCAGCCGCTAGTTGTTGTAGTCAGATTCTTTGGATGATTTCGACTTTGCGGGATTTTGGGTTGTCTTTTGATAGTGTTCCACTTTTCTGTGATAACACTAGTGCTATTAATATTGCTAAGAACCCAGTGCAGCACTCTAGGACTAAGCATATAGATGTGCGGTTTCATTTCCTGAGAGACCATGTTGAGAAGGGTGATGTAGTGCTTAAGTTTGTTGATTCTGAAAATCAGCTCGCGGATATCTTTACCAAGCCATTAGATCCCACACGATTCTGTGCACTTAGAGGGGAGTTGGGGATTGTTCATCCCCATGGGTTGGTTTGAGGGGGAGTCTTCTCACTGTGTATCATAGTGTAATATAGTGCATTTTGCATCATTTGTGATATATCATGTGCACTTTACATGTTCACGAGCTTTGTCTATTATCCTTGATGAAACAATGAGTTCTACGAGTTCGCTATATGCCATACTCTGATTGTCTAGCTCATTTCACCATATTTTGATATGTGTTCTCAAGAATCTGTGATGCTAGCTTAATTGGACAACAACTTGAATTTAAATCTTTGATCTACTGATGAGTTGCCTGCTAGGGAATCCTTTGCTTTTGAATCTGCTCATGACTCTAGTATTGCAACTATGATCTTTGTGTATGACTGGTCAAAGATAGGACTTCATGGTAATCTTGATTAGGACTGCTAGTGGCTTAACATGCCTAGGCTTTTGTGGCTCGGGTCGGAGAATGCTTATTGTCATCAAAAGTCACTAGTCTTTTGCTCTACATGCTTGAAATCTATCATATGCTAATGTGAAAAATGCTCAAATAGGGATGAATCACTCAAGGTACTTGCTCGTGCAGGAGGTAGTACTTTGGTTGTGGCTAGTCCAAATAATCATGTGGACTTAATGTGAAAAAGTCAGGATGAATCACTCAAGATACTTCCTCGTGCAGGGGGTTGTATTTTGGTTGTGCCTAATCCATTTAATCATGTGATTGCTTAATTCAGCATGTGGTAGAGTATTTTGGTCCTAATCTTGATCGGTTGTCCTCCTAGTCATGGCTTTAGCGCTAGGTTGTCATACTTCACTCATGTTTAGAGTCATTGCAATTGTGACTACCTAGTCTGGCGCTCATTACTAGTGAACTCTTTAATATGCTAAGAACTTGATATGCTAGCTGCTCTTCTTGATCTACATGTCTTCTTATGGTTTGGTGAGCACCTATGTGGCATATTAGCACTTTTTGTGTCTCATTCTGGATAATCTTCAAAGCTCGCTAAAACTGAAAAATCAGAATTTCCATGCATACATGCTTATCCTTGATGATTATAATGCCAAAGGGGGAGAAATAGTAGTATCAATCATACCTTTGGATGGATTTTCGCATTCTCTGGAGTAGATCATAGATATATGGATTATAGGAGTGAGGGGGAGTTTCAGTGATTATGTTTTGCCTTCACTCATGTTCTGGATCTTACTCTTGTTAACATTCACTTGGCCGGTGCTTGCTTTCTCTTTCTTTTGGCCTAGTGTGAATTCTTGCAACTTGATTGCTTTTAAATCTTAAACCAACTCCAATTTGATTGATTGAGAAGTGTTGGCAATATATTCATCAAGGGGGAGATTGTGAGTCATGTGTTGACTTTGACAATAGTTGTGATGAATATCTTGCCATCTTATGAGGAGTTGAATGTTTGGTTGCATGAATTTGTGGTTTGAATTATTTGCAATGTAATTGTTTGATTGAGTTTCTCAATTTGTCTCAAGGAAAAATTGAGTGGATGAAAGATTTTTCTCGGCTGACATGGGTCAAGTGGAAAACTTGTGCTCGCGACGCTTTGCTTGGTCTATTGTGTGCAGGTGCGAGTTGGGTGCGGCGATGGTTCGGCCATATGGACCGGCATGATAGCTTGGAGGGCTGAGATGCGGTCAAGGAGGTGGCGACGACATCGTGCGGCTTAAAAGCATGTACGCGGACGACAAGAAAGCGGGTGGAGACGAGACGTGAGGACCAAGTCAGTGCGAGGGCGTTTTGGTAAAAACGCGGAAACCACGAAGCTCAACCAAGAAACTGCGGCGGCGGCTGGAAGCGGTTTAGGGTTGGTAGCTTAGGGTGGAAGGAAAATCGAGAGGTGGCTAAGCTATTTAGACGCTTTGGGATGCGTGCTAGGTAGTTAGGCCCATTAGGGCATGAGGCCCAAGAGTGGAAGAGGGGGTTGTCCCTCCCCACTATAAATAGATGATGAGGGTTTTCTTAACCCTTAACCCTTTTGATTAGCTTGTGAGAGCTGCACTTTGTGAAGTGCTTTGCCTAGATGAGAGGCTTGTGAACTCCAAAGAAAACCCACGAAAATTCAATACAAAAAGATTTCCTCAATTCCCATGTGTTCTTGAGTCATTCACTCTTTGAATCTCTTTGATTTTCGTTTTCTTGCTTTTCTTGTGAGTTGATTCTTGATATGGCAAGTTAGTGATGGAGTAATCACGTCCTATTTGATTCCATCCTAGCATATTCAAGAAATCAATCCCTTTTCCCACGTTTTGAGTTTGCTTGCAAGAGAAGAAAGAATTGGGGTTTTGCAATTGACTTGCTTGGGGGCTAATCTTTGTGATTTGATAGATGGAATAGGTTGCTGTGATATGTGAGAGATCATCCTGTTGATTTGAGATCAAAAATCCTCACGAGCAACAAGTAATCAATCTTTTGGTGTTCGTCCAACTTTTGGAGCTTATTTGGAAGAATGGGAGAAGGGTTGTGTCTTGTGGTCTTTTTCTGAGAATCTATCATTGATTTATAGTCACAAGACATACCTAGATCCTTTTGCAAAGTTTCATCCTTTTTGGTTGGACGGATTTCAAACCGGAGCAAAAATTCCAACGAAAAAAACAGGGTTTTTGCAGTTCTGGACTACACCCGGAGATTCCGGACTAGAATACCCGAAATGTCTGGGTGTGTAATTTGAGTGCTTGAAAATACACATCCGGAGTGTCTGGGCTCACCCCTGGAGTCTCCGGACATCATCCCGAGAGGAATTGATTTTTAGACTGTACATCCGGAGTGTCCGGACATTCTACCCCGGAATGTCCGGGTAGCCAAAATCTGGCTGTGCTGCACGCACTGTTTTGGCCGTAACTTTTGCATCCGGACTCCGTTTTCAGTGATCTTATACTCGTTTTAAAGCTAACGACGAGCTCCACATCGTGCAATGACTTTCTAGGGATTTTTCCGCTGCATCTTCTTTGTCATTTACAGTAGTATCTCAATTGCTATCTGTATTTGAATTTGAAGAAAAATTTGTATCCGACATTCAACCCCCCCCTCTGTCTGGGAAGCCATCGATCCAACAAATGTGATGCCCATGGGGAGTATAATGGTGGCCCACTAGAGCTTATTATACAAAAACCACTACCAGCGATTGTCATGCTACTATCGGCACCTTTCGTAATTGATTGGAAATACTTTGTCTCCCTTAGTATGGTATTAGTGGTGCCACTGTCCACAAGACACACTTTCTCCATTTGACGCCACACGTGTTTTAAATTATTACATTCAATTCAATAATGATGCCAGAAAGTAGCGACATAATTAAATAAATGCGGTAAACATTTCAGAACATGACATGCCATAAATATATAATGGATAAATGAATGAATAAATAAATAGTTATCCAACCACCGACAAGAATAATGTTTCGCTCTCGTAGAGCTTATAAATCACCCAAAATTATGAATGTACCAAATAGCAAAGCATAAATAAACGAAGTTGTAGTGCAATGTGGCATTACGTCGACTGGCGACGAAGTAGCTAGAGACCTCAGTGTGGATTTCCTCCTGAGTCATCCTCTCATTCTCGGCAATCATGGCTGAAGCTACACTGATGTCAAGGGGAGGAGCGACTACTTCCGTCGAGACCGTGATGTCCACCTCCATAGGAGCCACCATCGTGGGCAGGACCTCCACTTGCACAACCACCGTTGATGGAGCCTCCCCCGAGTAACAGCGAGGTGAGCTTGATGCCTCTTCCTGGCATTGAAAGCATCAAGCACGTGTTGTGAGTCCTTGCACTGGCGAGACCACACTTCAAGCAGTCCTGATACTGCTACCGATATGGCCTATCATGGAGCATGGCCTTCCCCGTCTTCGGTGGAGGAGGCACCTTGACCTTTCGGGCCATGATAGCCTTTCCTTTTCCCTTCTTCCCTATCTTCTTCTTGAGGGCATGATAGAACCTTATCATGTGTTTTTGCCACCTGGAGGATATCAATCAATTTCGCATAATCTGCAAGCTGACTGCATGGTGTTGGGGTGGAAGGTGGATTCTTCTCAATCTTTTGGACGTCCGCGATGATCTTGCCACAAAGCTGAATGTTAGTATGAATCCAATCCAATGCAAAATAGTACACCCCAATCGTTTAAAATTTGCAAACCTCCGACTGATCCATTCTTGCTCTGTGTGGGGCAAGATGGTGTAACTCAAACTGCTTTTTCAAAGTGCTTGATGAGTCCATTTTGTACTCATCTATTTCTTCAAGTTTGATCCTTATTCACTGAATATTCACTGTATTAATTCCTAATTTCTGGAACAAACGCCTAATTAATCATCGGATCATGCAAATATTCTTTTTGGACTATATGTGTGTTGGAAAAGAGGCATATAAGGATATATTTAGAAACTACACGTGAAGAGGAGTGCCCATGAAGAAACGAGACCCCGAACGGAGTTATAAGTGGGTCGGACGACCAACGGTACGAATGGGGCAGCCGTACCGCCTGGTCGTACCGAGCAAACTTCATTAAGGAGCCCCGAGAAGAATCGTGGCGGTTCTTCTAGAAATCCCTAAACATCGTCTCTAATCTATAAAAGAAGAGGAAGAGAGAAGATAAGGGAGAGACCGAGGAGGCGACAAGAGAAGAGAAGAGAAGAACCACACCCAATTAGTCATATACAACCACCTCCAAAGCCATCTTAGTTTTGTACACTTTCCATTATAATTGCCAAGAAGCAAGGTTGTAAGATGGTTTGAGTATTTTTAATTGAAGTATTTTCCTTTTTATCTCCTCGTTGCAATGTTCTTCGTTGATTTAATCTTGGTGATTTCTATGGATTATGAGTAGTCCCTCATAGGCTTTGGGAGGAGGATTAGCCAAACAGATTGAAGTTTATTTATATAGGATCATGTTTATTTGTTATCTCGTATTTTTGATATTTTGTCTCGTATGCTCATCTTGATAATAGGCGCCCCAGGACAACATTGGGGAGGACTCATGCTACCTTCGAAGCGGAGGTGACAGCTATGTGAGGTGTAGGTAAACACGTGGAGCCTCTAGGGAGACCCGGCACAATTACAATGCTTTAAACATTGGTTTGGCTGACTCCTTAAATATTGTGGTGACACGGCAGATGTCGGGACCAGGGTTGGACAATGGATCCTATGAGTAGGCGAATGTCAGCCTGGGTGAATTTTGGACGTGTTGCTCACTTGATTATTAATCTTGAATACTGATGCTATAATAATTATGCTAGAGATCCATCTACTTATATTCTAATCTATAGGTAAAACTCACTCCTAAACCTATCCCTCATCATATTAGCAATCTCAGTTATTTTCTCGCATTTTAGTTTTAGTTTTATTTAGTTCTAGCATAGTTTTGTCTCCACAAATGATTTTAAGAACCAGCCATCTTCAAGATGACACACTAAGCACTCGCCAGCACTCATTGAAATTCTCAAGAACGATCTCAACATCAGAACTATTTCCATGACACCACGCTTCCTTAGGTTCGATAATCCTCGGTATACTTCCAAGGGGATGCTTACTCCAACCAATCTAGTCCTTTTGCTAGACAAACATCAGCAACCCACAAGTCAAGTGCACTCTTCTCCACCATATACTCATTCTTCAGAGTAATATAGGGATCGTACCTAAGGAAATGAAGTGCTTGATTGTTTTCCTCACGAGTGGTGACAGTGGCAAGCTGGGTACCGACACCAATAACTCCCTAGAGCTTTCTAACTCCCTGCACAATCTCCACATCAGATGCCCAAGTGAGATAGTTGCGGCCGTGCTGGGTCAACTCCTCAAACTCGCGGTTCATTATGCCAGTCATTCTACATTTAATGCTCGAATTCAAGTTTTTAGCTAATTCCATGAATTCTATGGGCCTAAGCATGAAATTTCAGTTCTGAGAAAATTACACATAATTTCTAAAAGGTCCAGGGGTTTCTCAATAATTTTTCAACCCTGACTGCATTTAGCCCTGTCCGGCGGCATATGAGCACGTGGTTAATAAGGTCTTTAACATAGCCGATTGGCTGAATACAAATCTACAGCGGAAGATAGAAATGCGTAGATAAAAGCCCATCAATATGCCAACCCGATAGGCAACTGACTAGGGAAAACACCCTAACCCTCGAAATCACTGTCGTCGTCGTCGGAGTGGTACCCCTCTTCGCCTGGCCATATCAACAAGCCAGGTGAGTACATTGAATGTACTCACAAGCAATTCCCACAGGAGAGTAATACGGCTATATTTCATGCAGGGTTTGTTTCAAAGAAGGCTGCTCTATTCTAGGTCACATATTGTGCGAAAAAGTAAGTTTTCAATTTAAATACAAGGATAGTAGATTCTAAGCCAGTTTTGAAATTCAAAATACTTCAAATGATCATGTCATCGCATGAGGTACTCTCCACTACCTCCTTTCCTTGTCTTAGTCCGATAGCTCCACCTATCACCATCTAAAGCTTGCAGCACCAGCCCGTACTACCCCTGGTAGTACAACTAGCCCCTTCTCTTCTGCAATTCCTTGCTACCCACCTTGTAGCGTAAATTGCCCTCTGTGGGCACGTCATGCCCACGTCCTTAATCTCTTTGCCCAGGTTTTTGCAAACAAAACTCAGTCTAACCAATGTGTGGCCTTGCCAGTTCGTGTCCATAACCGAGGACGCGGCTATTCGAATATATTTTAACACTCTGCAGAGGTTGTACAGCTTTACCCACAAGATGTAAGTCCCCCTTGTTGCCGAGCGCTACGAATACACTTCTTGAGGTGGATCGACAGGGTTATTACAGCGAGACTTTTCACCCATTTTTGCACCAGAGCTGGACCCGCTCGATAAGATCTACCCAATCTCTGCTTGTGCTCGGTGAAGCCCGATCCACAACCCGAAGTGGACTTACCTTTGTGTAGAACGACACCCTACATAGTCACGCGGAGGTCCTCTAGGGATGCCAATCTACCTAGCACACTCTTTCTACTGTCCACGGGTCCAGGCTCTAATACTCGATGGGATAATAAGCCAAGTCCTTCCCACAAAGGCCATGTGGACGTACGAGGTGGAACTGGTTTAGCGGCACTTAGACTCGGTCCTTGGTTGATTCGAGCAAGACTCCATGCTCGCACCTGACAACCATGTTGCCACCTGCTATTTTAACATCCCCGAACTACCCTTACAATTCTCACCCGAATCAAAAATCATCCTCCATTTTAGTTGGGTTTTGGCAACATCACTTTCAAACAATTGCCTCGGAAGGTACCCGCCTTCCCGAGGGTTATAATCCCATACCCAAAGGAGTTTTGTATGAATCGAACAAAATTTGGTTTCTCTCTATAGCAGGTCTAAGCATGGCTATTGCCTATATCCTTAATATTCTGCTGATCGTATAATGACTGGCTAATTATTACTAGGGTTACAAGGATCAGATTTTTGGACCTATGTCATATGCAACTATTGGGTATAACCAGTTCTAACACAAATTATTATTGATACACACATGGCATGCAGAGTTGTAAACAAAATATTTAAATTTTGACATATATGGGATTCAACATGTTCAAGGTGGGAATGCTTGCCTAGCAGTTCCTGGTTTTATTCCTGACACGGGGGTGATTCCGGATCCTCCTGGCGCACGTACCTCACTCCGTCAACTACATGTCGGGAGAGAGTCGAATAAACAACCAATCCAGAGAAACCCAAATAAGATTTAAATGATATGACATGGTAAGAGAAGAGGATGCAGATACTATGAGGCACTAGGTGTTATAGAAAAGATTGCATATATATATATATACCCTAGCAAGGTAAAGGTTTTGAAGCGCGTCATGATTTTTGTTAGCTTTACTTAGAGGAATCAGAGATTTAAGGTGTCACTGAGCCTACCATGCTAGATTTATTTATTTATTTATTTTGAAGATTTTTAGGTAAAAGAATTGATTTGTTCGAGACTAATCTTGAGCAAGATGTATCAACATAGCATTCGTATTCAAAATATTTTCCAAATTGAAATTCCCAACGTTTCAAAAATTATTAACGTTACTATAATGGATAGTTTTGGAATTTATGAGATCATCAAAGAAGGAGTTTATTCGATCGGAGTTACAACGAGGAAGACATAGACTTCTGAGGTTTCTGCTAAGAGAGCAAACTAGGTGAGAGGAAAAATGCAGCTTGAGTAGGGGCGAAGGAGAGGATAAAGAACAGGAGAGAGCTCGTGGCAACTTGCTTCAACTTGGAGCTTGAGAGAAGAGAGCAGGTAGAGCTCGGCCTTGGGAAAACTTGTATTGAAGGGAGCTAATTTTTCTGAGGAAGAAGGGAGGCTAGTATGTGAAGAACAGATGGAGAAAATGAGCTCGGGCTGGTTAGGAATTGGAAGGGAGAGGAAGTGCTTGGCTTAAATAGAGGAGAAAAGGCAGGGGAGTTAATCAGCTCACACGTGCTATGAAGTTGCAGCTGGGCACCGCTCACTATTGAAGGTGGGGCTACAGTAGAGTTGGGCACTGCTCACTGTTAAAAGTGGGGCTACAGTAGAGTTGGGCACCGCTTACTGTTGGAGGTAAAACTACAGCAAGGTTGGGCACTGTATATGGCACTGTAAATAGGTACTGTTCACAAGGTGTTCATGACACTGTTCACGACACTGTTCACTGTTCACTGTTCACCACGAATTCGTGGAATCAATGGCAACTCTGCATAGAAAGAAGGCAGGTAGCCAGCAGGTGCTATAGATTAACAGGGAAGGTTGGCACCAAGTTGTGCTGTGGCAAGAAAACAGTGCAGATGTTTGGTAGGAGAGAGAGAACAATAGCAAACTTGCACAGCTAGAATTTAACTAATCTCGGTCTTGGTTTTGGACATGCAGGTGATGGAACGTGGTGAAGAATAGATTCTGGAGGGAAATTAGATGTCCATGTGAGTTCTATGGGGAGTCATGAAATTGAAAGAAGCACATGCAACCTTAGGTTAATGGAACCAGCTTTAAATTAGTGTTCGATTCCAGGCATGGAATTGGATTTAGATATGATTTTCACTTTGGGTTAGGTGGAAGGTAATTAGAAAACATTTATATATATATTAATGGAAGGTAATTAGGAAATTTTTAAAAAGAGAAGAAATAAATATATATTTTTTGCATATTTGGTCTAGTATAGTTACAATAAATCTTGGGAAATTCGTTGGGCTTTTTACGAATATTATTTTAGGTGGGGCACCATGCATGATTTAGATTTGGTCGGCTTAATGCAATGCCATGCTTTGCAGAGTTTAAAAAACCGGGGTGTGACACGGCCACAAACCATGGTGGCACGTAGCGGACGAGCACATGGTCTCGTCACCTATGAAGTGGGAAAGCGGAGGGGCATCATGGAGGCACAGTGAACCCTCTGGTGGCGGTGGCACGATTCGAGGCAATTCCTCGCCGGAGTTGGGGGCGGTGTTCAGCTCCAACGAGCGATTACGATAGCGTGGGCGCGAGGGAGGCGATGACGAGGGGGTGGGGGAGATAGGGGCACCAGGGACTATTTATATAGGCTCCTAGTATGGCGATTGCTACCGCGAAGGGCGTGAGAGGCAGGCACGACAACTGCAGCGGCGGAGCGGCCGTTTCGGAGCAGTTTTTGGCACCAACAGCTAGCGCAAGAGGGAGACCGAGCAACATTACGCGATCCAAGCTGCTCTCCCGATTGAACAGCCATACAGGCGCGCTCGTCGGGTGGCTGAGACCCAGCTAGGAGAGGGCGGGGGTGGGAGGGGAGGGAAGCGGGACTGATTGGGCTGGATTCAGCCCAATTCATCCGGGGGCTTTTTAAATTAATTTTTGAAATAGCAGAAACTTTAAACAAATAGCAAATGAACTCCAAAAACACCCAAATTATTATAGAACATATTTTGAGCCAATAACTACATAAGAAAAATATTTAGGACTTAAACTAAGGATTATTTCATGCTGGATTAATGTAATTGAAGTTGTAGTTAATTTCATTAAGCTTGAATTATTTCCAAACAAATTAAAAAGGGCCAAAAATTGAAAAATTACAAACCTACACCCTTGAAGGAAATCTCGACCCGAAATTCCGATTGTCTAGGAAAGAGGTCTAGAAACTCCATCTTAAGATCCTCTTCACGCTACATCTTAGAAAAAACGACCACATGAGCACAAAATCTTCAAAATCAAAGTTCGTATGTGAACATACGAGCTTTGGGAAGGTTTAAAGGATTTTCTACAATTTAATTTTATTTAAAAAGGAATTACTTTGCCATAATGACACGGGTGCCAGTAGGTAGCCCGCTGAGACTATCGGTCGGCTCGAGTAGGCGGCGGTGACATGCCAGCGAGAGGTGCAGCATGACCGCACTGCAACGGCATCCTCACCGGTGCACTCGTCGGTGCCGAGTGAGGCGGTGGTCGTCGGCACGGAGGAAGGTTGCGACAGACAGCAGCGGCGCACGGCAAAAGAGGGCCACGTGGCACAATCCCGGCCGCATGGGCACGCACGTTAGGTGAGCTGAGGCAAGGTGGGAGTGGTCAGGGGCGCAGGAAGGGATGGTCCAAGGCCCAGATGGCGGTACGGGCAGATTTGGCCCAGATTCGGGCTTTTTTAATTCATTTTTATTTTTAGAAAATAGCAGAAACTCCAAATTTATAGCACATGAACTCCAAAAGCATCTAAATTTTTACAGAAATACATTGAGGCAAGAAAAACATAATAAAATTATTTAGGACTTTAACTAAGGATTGTTTCATGCTAAGATTAATTTAATTGAAGTTGTAGCTAATTTCATCAAACTTGAATTATTTCCAAAAAAAATGAAAAGGGCTAAAAATTGGACTGTTACAGTTGTGATGAGTTTAAGAATAGTTATGATGGTCTATTGATAGGAATAGTTATGAAGATCTAATGGTTATGATTTAGTTAGACGCAGCTATAATGGTCTACTGGCTATGACTTATTTAGGTACACTATGAAGATCTACACGTTATGATAAATTAATTTAAAAAAAGTCCACCAAACTAATGTTTAGATGTTTTACTTTTTATGAAAATTTCTAGTATATATATCTTTTTCTATTTAACCTATCATGCAGTTTTACTAAATAATAGATAACATTGCAAAAACACATGACTTCAAAATGACATTGCAAATATTAGGCAGTACGAGGGGGCTTTTTTTGTGTTTGGGAAATTGGTAAAAATAGGAACGTGGAAATGAGAGTTAAAAGAGGTTCAGGGCCTATTTGGAACTCCCAAGACTCAGATATGTAGAAATGGAAATACACTTGGTAATCTTCAATTGTCTTTTTTTTTAAATCTTAGTCACCTTAAGTTACACATTAGTGAGACTAAAATAGTAGTTCAGAGGACATGCAATTTTAGTGACAGCTGACTGCAATTTTTAGTTGATAGGTTATCCATAAGTTAAAATAGGATATAGATGGTTGGATGTTAATTCAAAGACTTTAAAATGTGGCTGATATTTAAAAGAATCTCAAGCAACCGAGAAACAGACAATCCCATAGAAAATGTATAAATTAGATGTCATAGCAAATTGTATCATACATGAATTAAAAACACGAAATTACATGTCATAGCAAGTTGTTATCACAAGAAAAATACAAGAATTTTCTCAAGAGATTAGTTGTTTACCATAGTTGTCATAGATACAAAGAAGAATGTCTAAGAGCTAGACTTAGTGGAGTTTTCTTTTAGATTGTTTGGGAAGAGTACGAGACAGACGACATAATCATACACACCATGCTCACACACTACACGCACACACATGCATGCGTGTCTCTACAGATGTTAGGAGAATATTTAAGGCTCTGCCGGCCTCACTTAATACGAACACACATGACCTATCTCGCTGAACGAGCGTGCATGTGTCTAGTCCAGGAAATACGGCATACCATATGAATCCTGTGGATTGAACTCGGGTGGGTGAGATCTAACGACATCGCTCTCCTCACTAGCTACAAGCCCATTTGAAATTTTCCTTTAAAACTGACTGCAAAGTGACTCTTATGAGATTCTTAAGATTTATAACTCTTAAAAGTTAGAATTATAAATTTCATTTCAATTAGGGAGATGCCAGCTGCCCAGATCGGTCACAGTTAATGAGTTGATAACCATTTGATTTCTCGTTTAAGGGTCACCCATGAGCAGTGTCCGCTGATCTAATTAGACTTTAGTGTAAAAACGAATGACAGATCGGCCTTGCGTGATTTAAAATTCGAGGTACTTGACCTTGTGTCTTTTTTTCAAGAAGTGCAGTTCAGGAATATTGATCGAGGGTATAACCACATAGCTTATTCCCACGCTTGTTATGCTAGAATAGAGATATGTTTATGTGTTGTATGGTTCAGCCCGTTCCTATGCTTCAGGGTTGATGTGATAACTTTTTATTTGTAATACTCCCTCCATCTAACAATATAAGGTATGCACGTATCTCAAGATTTACAATTAGATCTATAATATTTTGATTATGTGACATAAAAGTAGTATCATTGAATTCATTTTGAAAATACTTTCTAATGATATCACTTCTGTGTCACATAACCAACATATTGTATATCTAATTGTAAATCTTATGCTACGTACACGTCTTAACACTTTTTGAGAGTGAGAATATAGTATTTGGTTTTAAAAAAAGTGTGCGGTGATCTAGACACCCTGATTGCTGGACGCCGGTTGGACCGATAGAGGGATTGCGTGCGTGGCGCCCTCCTGATCTCATCGATCACGAGATCGAAATCAACGAGCTGTGTGCATGAACGCGAGCATGAAGTTGACGCATGCATGCATGCACAGGTGTGCCCGTGAGATGCAGATGCATCATGCATGGGCAGGGGAATCAGACCCACTCGCTCGATCGCTCGCTGCTGATCCGCCTGCCCGAGCTGTGATGCGTCCTGTGATCCCCCCTTGCTTGCCTGTCCACGATGCAGTACGTGCGCGCACATGGGCACGCGCGGTGTGCCCTGCTAGAGATCGAGCTACCGCCACCTGTTTGGTTTAGAGACTAGTTCGAGATCACTTCTCCCAACGGTTCGGTTTGAGATTAATTAGTTCGATTTATTAATCTCCTGAATCTAGCGTTTCAAGATGTAACCGGCTTAAAAACGCGGAGTCCATTTAGGAACCCCCTTCTCACACGATTTCTTTTTGAAATATTCAAATTAGTTTGGTGATTAGAAAAATAAAAAAACTCAAGTTTTAACCACAATCGTATTTTCACCTGATACGAGTTGGCTACAGGAGCGTTAGCTCTGAGTTATCGTTCGTTCACCTTCGGACTAACACCTATATGTTTAATCCAATACAAATGGCTTGAATGAGTATGTATAGACTGTTTGAGTCATAAATAATAGTACAATCTTTTTAAACGTATAAGCTAATATAGGCCAAACAGAAAAAAAAATAAAAAAGAAAAGATGATAAAACAGACTCACGGACCCTACTTTTCCAGAGAAAACTGCTCCCATAGCACTCTTTGAAAACCAGTTCGCTCCCATAGCACTCTCTAAACCCTACTTCCTATGATGGTTGAATGCTGACGATAGGCGCTACTTTTTTATCCAAACAATCTTCGTGCATGCAGTTGCTCCAGCTCAGGGGTGGATCTAGTTTTCAACATGATTAATCGAGTACACCGTGACCGCCATGTTCTGATTTTCTGAATATAGCCGTGGAACTATCACCACAGGCCCCAGCCTACGAGCTCTTGCTCATCCGAGCAATCGGGGTGAGCAAACGGCTCATCATCGTAAACAGAGGCGATGATCACTGCTCCAGCTGTTGGGGGACTCCGGTTTTCATTTCTTTTTCCTTCTCCCTTTTGAGGTCAGGAGGACTCCGGTTTTATCCATCCAACGATGGAGGTGCACGCGTGCAAGTTACACACTTAGGCCGGTCCCAATGCTACACGCTGGACCGGCTCTTAGCTCCTCCACGTAATCACGATTCTGACGTGGCACCATGATTAAGGATGAGAGAGAGCGCCATCGACTCCTAATTAGAAAACGGCTCTCGCGCGTCGTCCTGGGCGAAAAAATTAACGCGCCCGATCCTGTGCGACGCGCGGCGCTTCCTTCTCCCTCACGGGCGCGCTGCTGCCCACCTCCGTTCCCGCTCCTCCGCCCCGTCCTCCCTCACCCGCAATCCCCGCCGCCGGCTCCTCCGCCCGCCCACTCCGCCAACTGCGCCGCCGCGATCTGCCCCCTGCGCATCGACGGCGACCGCCGCCACGCAGGCCGCCTCCGTTCCCGCTCCTCTGCCCTGTCCTCCCTCACCCGCAATCCCCACCGCCGGCTCCTCCGCCCGCCACTACTCCGCCATCGAATCCCTTCTAGCCCCCCACTCCGCCAACTGCGCCGCCGCGATCTACCCCCTGCGCATCGACGGCGACCGCCGCCGCGCAGGCCGCCTTCGTTCCCGCTCCTCCGGCCGTCTT